>JAKWBI020000143.1:0-93818 GCA_022664585.2 Zalerion maritima | reverse complement strand
ATTTTCCGCTGGGGGTGAAATTTATTATAAAACTAAAAATCACCATCACCTTTATTTTTTTTTTGTGGGAAATCATTAAAAAAAAAAAAAAAACCCCCCCCCCCCCCCCCCGGTCGTTGCTGGCTAACGAGACAAACCCCCCCTGTCTGTTAATGCCTGCCGGACACTACCTAGGACTATCTAACAGAGAACGATTCAATGTGCGTTGGCTAGTAGTACTACTACTGCCGCACTACTGAATCAATCGGTGTTATGGATAATGGGTTCCCGCCCATGCATCTGATCGGGGAACGAGAAGGATCCATAACACTGCGCGCTGGATACGTAGGTCGCTCGAAGTTGGCCATTGCTAAGTTTCCGAGACGCGGACAAGCAAGAAGCCCGCCTTACTGGGATAATAGAACTGTTATGGATACTGCCGTGTGGCTATGGGGACATTGTGGAACGTGGGTGAAGCCCGAATACCGCACTTGCCGCTGGAAGTGTTTCGAGAAGAAAAAGACATACGGGAAGTACTGGATTTAATGTACAAATAAATATATATATATATATAGCAGCTCAGAGGCGCCACCCCCAGAGAAGGCTATATATTCTTCCTCCAACAACTCTCCTAGACTTTTTAAACATCAATCCAAACACCCTACAGTCAAGTTCAACGAAACAACCCGAACAACACACAACACCCGCTATAGTTATAACGATAAAAAAAAAACACTCTCATCCCAACACCACCCCTACCGCCACGATGTCGTTCGGAAAGCTCTACTGCCCCAGCTTCAACGGGCAACTTTATCCTAATGCTCGGAAGGTAAGGCTTCAATCATCAATTTTTCCTCGCCATACCATATTATACCGTGCCATGCCATGCCACGCCATGTCATTCATCTATTCCTCCTCAGCTCAGCGTACGCGCTGCCTCTCTCTCCCATACTAACGCCCCATCTCCCCCTTGTGCAGATCCTCTCGGCAGCAGCCCTCAACTCCCTCCACCTCGAGCGCCCTGAGATGGAGTTCTCCGTGACGAACAAGACGCCCGAGTACAGAGCCAAGTTTCCTCTCGGCAAGGTTCCCGGGTTCGAAGGAGCGCCTCCCGATTCCTCCTCCCCCCCTTTCTATCTGTGGGAATCGGACGCCATAGCGCAGTACGTCTCGGCGTCCGGGCCGAGGAGGACGCAGCTGCTCGGCGGGACGCACGAGGAGAAGGCAAAGATCATGCAGTGGATCCACTTCACCAACTGCCACTTCAGCCCCTCCGTGGCGGCGCTGGCGGCGTGGCGCTTCGGGCTGGCTCCGTTCGACGGGAAGAAGGAGGACTCGCAGGGGGAGGAGATGGCGAGGTGGATGGGCTACCTGGAAGGGCAGCTGGGGGCCGGCGGCGGGAAGTGGCTGGCCGGCACCGACGAGGTCAGCCTGGCGGATTTCACCCTCGCGGGCCTGATGTACCTGGGGCTGATTGCTTTCATGGACAGGGAGTACAGGGGGGGGTACCCGAACGCCATGGCGTGGATGGAGAGGGTGCGAGGTGTGGAGGAGACGAGGGAGATTTTCGCGGGGGAGTGGATCGACGTGAAGGGGCCTGCTCCTGACGCCGATGCTGAAAAGGCTTGAGGGGATGGACGGCGCAGGGCCGGGTAGGGCGGATAAGGAAATGGTTCTTCTAGTTCCGGTTCTGGTTCGAGTTTTGTATGGGAAATAGACATGAGAGACGTGCTGGTGGTTTCCGATGGAGAGATATATCGAGTCCTTTCGGTCGAATTGTGCGAAGAACGTTAGATAGATAGTTAGTATTTTCGAATTATGTTTTCCGAACTTGCCCCCCCCCCACTCTGTCCCTCCCAATCAATTAAAGTACTTCCTCGGCCAGATATTCATCGCAGTCTTCCTCCCTGCCCCCTTAACAGGCAATCCCGCATGCACCGTCCTGTCGTCCCCGGTGCCGTTCTGGTGGAGATTCACCCAGAACACCGCGTTCCCCTTCACGGGCCTGAACGCCGTCCCACCGTCGGGATGGCGTCTCCAGAGCGGCCTTTGGTCCCTGTCCGCGCCCTCCCGCTCTGCCGCCGTCGGCACGGTCTGTGGCTCCACCGGCGCGACGTGCGGGAACCACGTCTCCCCCTCCTCGACGTCCTCGTCTTCGAGCGTGGCGAAGAACGACACGTTGCGGTTCCACTTTCTTCCCTTCTTCTTCTTCTTCTCCTCGCCGCTACTTCCCGCTTTGGGCTTCGTAGTTTGGGGCCCGTCGAACCAGTCGTGGTGGACGTCGAATTTCTGCCCTTCCACGTAGCGAACCAGTTGCGCGATCCCCATTTCCGCCATCGCCTCGTCCCCTTCGTTCTCGGCGGTGGAGAACATTGTTCCCATGAACTCCCTCGATCTTCCCAGCACGCACTGCACAAATTGGTCACCCGGCGGGAGCAAAGCTGAAGTTGAGGTGCGAGAATTGTATACTTGATTCGTGCCCGAGCGCTTCACGTTCGAGGGTTTGAAGTTTTCTTCCCCGAGAGAGAGGAGACCGGTGATTTCGGCGGGGGAGATGAAGGACTGAAGATATATAACGAGGGGAGAGAGGGATATGATTTGGGCCGTGTAGGGGTGGTGGGGACACGTGAAGTTTGCCGTTAGATCGTCCGTGGCGGCCGTGGTGGCCGTGGTGGTGATGGGATCGGACGTGGGCGGGGAGGTACTAGAGGATTGTCTGGATGGCGGGAGTGCCATCTCGTATATTGTCGGGAGGATAGATGGGATGGACATGGCGAGGATGGCGAGGAAGGCACCTATGAGGATTCCTAGGGGCATTGAGGAGGAGGAAGTTGGTTTCGAGATCGTCGCCATTGTGACTTTGGTCTCTCCCCCAGGGGGCGTTTGGACTGCACAGTCTTTCAAGTTTTTTACTCGGTGATTTGGATTCGGCGGCTCGCTCGCTGATAAATATGATTCGAACGTCAAACGTATTCCGCAAGGTAATGTTGCGACATTCGGATTCGTCGGTGCGTGCTGTAGTGTCCTCGTCGTCTCTCGTGGAGCAACGGAACATCGAATAAGGTTTTTCCACTCTCAGGGTAAACCTCGTAATCAGGGGAAACGGAAGAAAATAAATGCTTGTCATTTGGAGCCGGAGCACAATGCTTAATATATATATAAAAAACCTGCAGCACCCCATAAATTATATCACCGTTCAGCCTTGGGTACGTTAACACCCTGTCCTGTACGCACCCCGGTGTTGTTGGTGGGTAAAAATTCTGGGGGCCTCCTCGTTCGGTCCCGACTCCCAAGTTCCAAAAAGACGGCTCAAACTCCCGACAAAACTAGAAAGAAAAAAGAAGGAAAAGGGAACCTGGAGTCCTGCATGGCTCGCTCCGTCTACGTAAGTTGCCAGTTGCGGAAGTTGGATGCAACTGCCCTAGATTGCCGGATGCAAGCCTCAGCCCAGATCGCTCACCTCACCCATGAATCCCTGGCGAGGTTACATACGATACCGTACCGCCGGAGCATGGCGTTCCGCCTCCCCCACACAGCAGCGCGCCGCAACGCACGGCCCAACCGCTGTCACAGAGCATGCTGCTTCGAGTTGTGTAAGTCGACGCGAAGCACCTATTCCCTGCTCTCTCGTCCAGCAATGGTGCACCGCGAACAAGCAGCTGGCACAAGATAAAAGCGCGCGGAAGAATACTCAGCTAGTAGACGAGGTAGAAAAGTAGTAGTAGGGAATGGTATATTAAAACCATCTGGGATTGCTATGATACTTGTAATGCGTTTGCAGCGCGAGCCACCTGGTATGTTTAAAAGCTGAATGACGCTTGCTTGCCCTTCCCATGTGTGCTGATGAGTAAACCCGACCGACCATCCCCGATCAAACAAAGGAAAAACACAGATAGTTGGAATATCGCCGTAAGTACCTATGTAGGACAAAATAGAGCATGCCCCTCCCTACACCCTTCTGGCCTCGACCATACACAAACACGGGGATAAGGAGTTGAACAAGAAGAGAGAAAGAAAAAAGAAGAAAGAAGAAAGAAGAAAGAAGAAAGAAGAAAGAAGAAAGAAAAAAGAAAAAAGAGAAGTGAATCGGCCCACCAAAGGAGCACCGGCAGGACGGGGGAAAATATAAGAGTCGCCTCTGCGGCAAGCGAGCAAAAAGCGTACGACACGTTCGCTGCCCAGAACTATTTCCGAATGAAAAAGGGACATGCAACCGGAAACTCCGTGATTGTGGCTACCCGACCCCGTCTATTGTTTGTTTACCACCAAAGTGCCCATTCCTCCCCGCCGAGTCCAGAAAGCGAGAGTCTGTCTAGGCAGTCCAATAAAACCCAATATCCAACTTTTTTTTGTGCATTTTTCTGGCCCTGTATCATTCCCAAGTCTATAGTCATTCATGTGTGTCGTTCGAAACACTAAGTTATGCATTCGCTCCGTAACGAAGGCTTGCGCTGTGTTGAGAGAAAAAAAAAAAAAGAGAGAGAAAACCTCGAGAATCCATCGAGGGTACGGGGAAGGTGCGAGGATATCAAAATTGTGACTCCCAGCAGTCTATCCAGTGGCTGGCTCTCTGATCAGCAGAACGATATGCTATCGCGTAACGGTGGAGTATTGATATCAGAATTTGACAGCTTTTTTCTTTTGAAAAGGACCAGGCTAGGAATCATCGCCCAAATACAAAGAAACGAACGCACGATCTGAGGGTAAAACAAGAATACCGTTCTAACGGTAGAATGATAATAACAATAAAAGAGAAAAGAAAAGAAAAGAAAAACACGGATATATGGACGATTAGAAATGAAGCCATGAGTACGTGCGCGTAAGAGCCCATGGTATAGATAGTCGTTGAAGATAAGTGCGCGCGGCTTAGGAGTTGCCGTCAACACTCTTCGAGAAAGTGCTAGTGCGGCTAAAGATGGAGCGGCCAATGCTTTTTAGGACATTGCCGGTGGGCTCTGAATTCCCCTCGCGGCACGGCAGGTATACCTGGGATATGTCCTCGGTATTGACGGTGGTGCGACAAAACAAGGTGGAAAAGAGATACCTGTCCCCGTTCTGGTTGTAGAGTGGGAGGGTCCGGTAGCCCTTGTTTAGGGATAGCAGTTTGGCAGTGTACACTGCAAGCGGAGGGGACCTGTCGCTAATTGGGCCAGGCCTCTCTCCATCCGGGGAGAGCCGGACAGCCCAGCGCACAAAAATCAAATCGGGATACTTTGTTGTCACCACAAACTCGAATTTCCGGTTGAACACGGGGTTGAAGCCATTGCATTGGGCAACATCGGTGCATGCCCTAAGGTTCTCAAGGGGGGCCATGACCGAAGACCGGTCCTCTTTCTTGTCGCGCTTGTCGTTTGCATGGTAGATCTCCACCTCGACGTACGGGTCGAGCGACTTGTTGGCGGGTAGATTTGCGGTAGAGGTCAACTGCTGGGCAGAGATGACCTCGATGGTAAACCTCACTTGCTTCCTGGGTCTTTTGCTGCGCAGCTCCTTGCTGACACCCTGCTCGACCCTCTGGATCTCCCGCAGTTCCTGGGGCTTGAGAACGTAGCCGGACCGGTCGGTACCGCCTGCAAACATGGCTTCGTTCAGTTGCATGGGAAGATCAAATGTTTGCCAATTCAGTGCGCACATCTGAACGCCGCGGCGCCAGTAGATGAGAGGATCGAAGTTGTCGGACTTGACTCGTAGCTGGTCGGGGTATACACGCATGAAGTATCTCATGTTGTGGCGGAATACGGCTTGCTTGTTCTCCTTGCTGCGTTCGCAGAATTTGTTGAAAGTACCCTCCATAAGGGAATATATGTGGCTTGGCTTCTTCGAATCAGGTCCGTCAAGGGAATGGTTAAACTTGATCCCTTGATTATACACTCCGAGCTCGCCGAGGTTCTTCACAATCTTGATGCTAGGTCCCTTCTTTTGCTGCGTGGCGCCTTCTATGTATCCCTCCGAGTCGCTGCCGCCGCTGAGTCCATCTTGAACCTCGCCTTCTGCGATCGCCTTGACTTTTCTCGCACTAATGCTGCGAGCGGAGGGCACGGGACTTAACATTGGGCTGTTGGGAAATGACGCCGCAAACGAGTTCTCGGAGCCCATGGGGCGTACAAATGGCGAGCTGACAGGAGGCGAGTTGAGACTGTTACCGCGGCGACGGCCCGTGGATTCCTTGCTGCCTTGGGTCTCGCCTGGCTTTTTGACCTTGATAAGAATACGACCCAGGAGCTGAGAGGGTGTGGGAAGTTGATCAGAGTTTGGATCAAGAGGTTCGGTCACCAGCTTGGTTCCGAATGTTTCCCTGATCATGGCCGCCATCATCTCCTGCTGGGTTGGATTGCAGTGAACTTCGAGGGAAATCCAGAGAGGGAATTGCGACTCTTTGAACGCGTACTTGTTGATCGTGTTCATGACTTCCTTGAATGAGATGTGGGTGGTGAGAGCATAGCCATGCTTGACAATCGGCAGTCCATCAGAGCCATCCCAGCAGTCGACTTCAACACACCTACAGCCACGGACAAGAGCCGCAATGTAGCCTTCAACACTAGACTGCGACGCGAACTGCCTTCCGAGAAGGTAAGTGTTGTGTGAGCTAGAGATGAAGTATTCGTTAATAGGGCGGTCGAGCTCATACTCTTGCGGGACAGGGTGGGTAGGCGAGTTTTCCATGGAAGCCAGGTAGTTGGCCAGCTGTGCTTCGCTCATACAACGGTCTCTTTCCTCGCTCGCCAGTTCCGCATCCTTTAATGTCGAATTTCGGGTATACTTTTCGAACACTCGTGTCCAATGCTGTCGATTAGAGTCCACGTCCTCCTCTTGGGTGTCGCGAAGGAAGTCCAGGAACGCGTCGAGCGTGAGACCCTTGGGGTCGTTTTTGGCCAACACTCTGTAGATAGTGGCCATGTCGTCGCGGCGCTTCATGTAGCCGATGAATGTCAGGAACTCGGAGTAGTTTAGCTTTCCTTGTTCGCGCTGATCGGCAACGTAAAACTTTGCGCGGAGTTGCGATGGAGAGGTCCAAATGTGGAGATATTTGCACAGACTCTCAACACCATCAAAATCAATCTCCCCGCTGCCAGGGGCAATTTCTTCGCCAAACTTCTTCACCATTTCTCGGTGCCAGTAATCCTTCACTGCGTTGTCGTCGAAAGCCGATAGAGATGCCATCTGGCCGTAGCGATGCTTGGTCATTTGGTTCAATGTCTCGGTCCAGTTCTTCTGGGTCTCGACGTCATCGCAAAGGAGGTGCAACATCTTCTTCTTGGCCTTGGTACCGGACTGGTCGTAGATGATGGAGAAGAATTTGTCCTTGTCTGTCTCGGCAATACCACAGTCAAGGCGTGATTGGCTGGTATCAGAGCCCGTTCGAATCTCACGCATATGGTCAACGTCAATGAACTTTTTATCCCAGAAAATCTTCGCATTGTCTAAGTCGAGCGTCAGGGCCAATCTCTTTTGCTTCTTCGACTTCACCTTGGTCACAAAGGTTCCCTGAGTCAGTGATGGTGGTACAATGAGTCCGCCGTTGAACTTGAGCGATGTGGAGGATCCACCGATAGATACGCTAGTACTCCTGAAACCCTCGCGGCGAAGTGGAGAGTCGAAACCGCTCGCATTTACAAAAGGGAAGGTGCCTATCCTATCGATGTCATCCTCCGAGTCGCTGGAGAGATTCGGATTCGGGGCGAAGTCTGGGGGAACGGTGTTGTTGCTATCACTCCTCCTCCGTATTATCGCGGGCCCAACGCTGTCATCTCGTCCCTTGGGGGTTACCGAGGATTGTCTCCGTGTGCGACCAGTCTTCCGCTTGGTCGAAAACCGGCGAATGAAGTTTGTCTTTTCCTTCGGCGCAGACTCTGACGTTGGCATGTATGATCCGAAGACATTGTGCTGGGCCAAGGAGTTACTGCTGATTTTCCGGGACAGGACAGACTCTGGCAAAACAAGAGGAGTTGGTGGCGGGAAAGGTTCGGTTTCGGTGCTGGCGTGGATATCTGGTGAGACCTGCATAGAGCTGGCGCGAGTTGTGATGCCTGTCGTTTCTGGTGTCATTATGGGTGACTCGTGGAGGGATGTTGATGTGGCGGAAGAGGGTGTAATGGATACTATTCCAGCGGACGGCAGAGTTGGCTGGCTAGAGAAGCTTGTTTGGACTTGGCTAGGACGTCTGCGTCGTAAGTGGTGTGTGAGGGTTGATGTGTACTGTGCTGGATTTGTGAGTGGAGATGAAAAGGATCTTGACCTTGACCTGGTGTCGTAGCCTCCTGAGGTTCCCGGCATCAAAGTCATGATGGGAGAGACAGTGAGAGAATGGGATTGGGAAGGCAAATTGAGGATGGGACTTCAATCAAGTGAGGAAAAGATTGTTATAGTGACGATACCAAGCCGGTGGCGGACAACATGGTACAAAGGTTGCGGTGTGTTTGTGGGCCTCGCTGGAATTGACAAGTGTGAACGGTGAAAGCTGTATGTTTGATGACGATGGTTGAACCAAGTCTGAAAGTCAGGAGGTACCCTGGAAGGACTGCTGGATGAAATCCAATAATCAATTTCAGAAATGGAAGTGGCGATGGCGAGCAGAGAAGAAAGTGTCTGCTAATATGTGGTCCAGCCTGTGGAGGAAATGCAGTACATTTAGAGGACGGTATGCAAGTCTGTATGTATGTATGGATGTATGTATAAGTAGACTTGGGGGAATTTCTTCTGGAAGACTTGTGACCCGTTCTTGAAGGTAAGTAGGTAGGCAGGTGTGACTGGTACTAGTACTGCAGTGAGTACATATATACCTGGCGAGGTTGCACGGGGGTGTGGGTGTTGATACTGCTCGACGAGAGGGTGTCGGTGGGTTTCTGGAGTAATCCTACGGCAGAGCTGCAGTACCCTTGTACCAGGCCAGTAGTCACAAGTATGTACGTAGACGCACTGGGATTGTGGGATGGGGCGGACGGTGGTCTGGGTAGAGGTTGCGGTTCCCCGGCCTTGATAGCCCACCCACGGCAAGATGAAGGATGAGCTGGCAGGCGATGCACGTGGCTTATTATGGTAGTTCCAGGAGGATGGGGGTATGGACATCAGTCGACCAGTAGAGAAATAGCCGTGTGCGTCCAGAAGCTAAAGCTGCTTCGCAGCACCAGTATGCGGAGGAGTGAGTGGTGAGTGGGCGATGCTGGTGGGGATGGTGCTGCTGGCTACTGTTGCTCCTTGGTAGAGGGTGCAACAGCAGATGCGGGTGCTTTCTTGGCCCTTGACTGTTACTCAAGACGCCTACCAATTAGTAGCCGGCCGGGTTGGGGAAGCAATCCTGACGATTTCCCACGGTGATTTGTAGCCCAAATGCGCTCGCCACTAGCACCTTGGGATAGAAGAGGACCACGGTGCAAAACTCAGCGAGCTTGACGATGGAGTCACAGCGTTTGTGGCGGTGGAAATAAGTACGACGAGAAGTCTACGTGGGACGTAGAGATAAATCCAAGGGGTAGTCGGAGTGGCACTTCGTTTTGCGCCGGCAATCGCAAGTTGAGATATTCTTTTTTTTCTCAGGCTGTTCTCGCTTTCAGGAGGAACGGAGCGGGGTTTGAATTTTCCCACCCACTTTCGATTCGCTCTCCTTTCCTTTCCCCCCCCCGATGGTTTACACGACCGATTATCGACTTGCTTCCTCGGCTGGTTCAGTCCTCGACAAGTCGCCAACTGAGTCTCTCTCTTCCTCTGATGCCTTCGGCAGCTGCAGTGCTCCTCTCGATTACACCAGTCTCGGCCTGGCTATGATCACAGTCTGTCTTCCGAACTACGGTTCGATCTTCAAGGGCACGTATACCAAGAGTACACGGATGTGAAGGAGAAAAAAAAATTGTCCTTGTGTCCGAGATGCAAGCTAAAGAGGGTAGCGGGAAAAGGAGCGGAGAGATAATGATGTTTTGTCGCCGTGGTGAATATGAAATGTGGTGACTGGAGGGTTATTGTGGTTGTTGAATCGGTTGTAGTGGGAGCCGCGATGCGATGAGTCGCTCAAGAAGAATTTTTTTGGTTCTTTTTCCCCTGGCGCTGCTGCTGCTTGTTGGGAGAGGAAGGGAGGGGAGGTGTGAGGTGAGAAAAAAAAAGGTGTGCAAGCCCAGCTGCGTCGGGAGGGTGTGGCTGCCACTAAGTACTCATCTAGATTTCCGACCCCAAGGAAAGTGCTGCTAGGTAGGGCCCAGCTGCTAGCAACAAGTATAATAGGCAGGGGCGTAGGGGGTTGATTTGGGGTGTTGTCGATTGCAGTGGGACCCAGCTTAGGGAAATTATTTCTGGAAAGGAGACACCAAATACAAATACGCAAATACGCAAATCGATCCCAGCTCAGGAACAAATCACGAGAAAAGCACCACTATCAGAACAAAAAAAAAAAAAATTCACTAAGCACGCACAATGATACATCCATCCACTACTTTGATACCTACTGTACACAGCAAATCTGTATTACCTACATACCGCCACCACAATTTACTCTGTACATACAATTGCTGTTCCCCAATCTCGCTGCCAGCTGCAATAGCAAGCTTCAAAGTAGGAAATTGTGTTGCCTTTGATTTAGATACATTTGAGAGGAGTGGCACAACAAGCATCGCAGATTGCGACGCATCATAAACTTTCTGTCTCTAAGCGCTCATCTACGACCGTTCCAACACGTCGACGAGTGTCGTACGGAAGTCCGGCATGGGCAAGGGATAAAGACATGTTGGAAGGGAAGTGCGAGCGAGTGCTGGAGCACTTTGAATACGCGTCGGGTTCACGATTACCTTGGCAGCTCCTTGGCTCTTGGTTCAGGAAGGGGATTTGGTACAGAAGCGACGACTGCAACGAGTAGGAGAAGGAAAAACTTTTTTTTTTTTTTTCCCACTCGGCCCAGGGTGGCTAGAAGAGGGGGTGGAGTTAAACGCAAGGGGCTACCCTGTCGGCCCCTTAAAGTGCAAAGGGCTGATGGCCCTTGGGACGAGACTGGGGGGTGAATGTATATAAGGGAGCAGACGGTGTACCCACCGTCAAGAAAGTCTCTGGGTCCCAACTGGCAGCCGCCAGGCCTTCGTCGGCCATGTACTGGTACCGCAATAATCGCCTCCTCCCATAGGCCCTTTCCAAATGCCCATGTTCAGTGATGCGCAGATGGAAAAAGAGTCATGTTTTCCTTTTTTTCCTTTCACCCTGCTTGTCGGTGCTGGCACACCAGTCTGGTCTTTGGACTCCTAGGCACGTGTTTTGGGTTCCTCATCAGATGAACAACAGACTCCAGGCTCCAGCCGATAATGGACAGGCTTGGTAATGTACTGGGGGCATAATGGTGACGATCTATTTCGAACCTATTCTATTTGCTTAAACTCACTTCCATATGTTGCAAAGGCAGATTCTCATACCCCGCTAGGAGAAGTGATTTTCACCGATACCAATGATGTCCACTGCAGTGAATGCACATGGCAAAGTGGCATTGCTTCGCATATGTGTTGGCGTCAGGCTGCTAGTTTTCAGAAACCAGCATTTTGGTCACGTTTGTCCTATCGGACGAGGCACGAATAACTTTCCACCGCTGTACTTGCAGTGGTGTAGTGTACCGACGTACCTATCCACCACGGGTTTTGCCCCTTGGTCGGTGTAGACTGGTGGAGAGCAAAATGAGGGAAGTAATGGCTGGCTTCACTTGGGCTGGTCGAGCGAAGTGCGGTGAATTGGCGAGGCGAATTGAAACTCGTGGAGCTGGCGCAAACCCAATGGCTGTTGGTGGTAGGCATCGGTCAAAGGACCACAGAAAAAAAATGGAACAACAGAAGAAGATTTCAAAGTCGACCAGTCGATCCCACCCCAGATGTGAGGCAGGGGTCATACAAAACAATAGCAGGGGGCCCCTGGAGGCATGAGGTCACCGTCGTCAAACTAACGTATTCAGCCCAATCGCTCCTTGCGCTAACAATTCCTTTGTACCTTGTTTCGGTATCCCGGCGCCGGAATGCGGCAAGCAGTACATTGACTCTGCTAGGGCCTCGCCCTATGCGCATTGACAGGCCCAGCGCCTAATGAGATGGCCAAGCAGCCAGGGGTTCCACCCATTTACCGACTTATTTGTAGGCTATGGCGTCACTTGCGAACTTTGGCGAGCCAGACGATGGGTGCTGGCCAGCCGCGTTTTTGAAGCTGTCCGTTGCAGTCTGCACTTTGCGTTTCCCAAGCTGGAAGCATTATCAGTAGGTAGTCCCCATTGCTATATACTGTGCCAAGTGCAAGCATGTATCTATGTATGCATGGATAATGTATTTTGTCGTCATGTCTAGGACTCGACGGGAGAAACGGCCACAGTGTGGAATGGGATGTCACCTAAACCATCGCTGACTCGGGTGGAGGGGAATCTGTCCAGAAACAATCCGTCTATACAGAACATGACACGGCAGAACTTGGCTAGCGGACACTTATCCCTTTACATGACTTTATTTGTTATGAAGGTCACTCTGTTCAGCTCGCATGTTTTAATCCAAGGATAGCAAGACTGTATGGTTGCCTATGTATCTGCAAGCACTAGAGCTGGAGATGAGGAGATTTGTGGGTTGTTTCCAGTTCAAGTTCCTCGCCGTCAGATAGCGTCCAGGTATTGTCGGGGTCTTCGGATAGATTGGAAGAAGGCGAAGGGGGAGAAGTATGGCTGGAAGGTGATCTATTTGGATGAGAGCCGCAAGGCGTATCGCCGGCAGCATCACGGCAGCAAGGCAACTGTGCTATGCGATGCGACCAGCCGAGTCCTCCTCCCGCCCTTTTTTCTGCCTTCTTATTTTTCTTGTGATTGCTTGGATATCGCTTATAGAGACGGCTCACCTAGTTGTAAGTCGGCCTAAGGAGCAGCCCCGCTTTCTCATATCATCCGTCCCATAGCCCAAGTCGCCTGCTAAATATATGGTGTGGTTGCCATTTGTGTACTAAAAATTGTGCATGCATGGATGCAAAATATAGAATCTAATTATTTTAAACTTCAACTTACCTCTTAGGCATGAGCATGTCTGTCCATGCTGTGCCTCTGTCCACAAAGCTGCATGAGCGGGTCTCCATGGGCGACTCCGGCCGTCACCTTGGCACCGTTGTTTTCCTGTTCTGTCTCGGTTCAGTGGTTCAGCGTGTTCTTTTCCGACCTCTGATTTCAGGGGTTCAGGGGTTCAGAGTATAGACACACCCCGTGATTCTGTCCAGTACGAGAGTGCCAACCCAGTCACAATGGACAAACAAAGGCGGCGCAGTCCATTGCAGAGGGCGTGTATCGGCAACAAAGAGTCTGGTCTACAGGAACTTGCACATTCTTGAATTTACCTTACCCTGTAGCTAAGTACTGAGGAATAAATACCAGACATCTGCAGCATGTGTGGCCCCAAGTACCCGTACACGACGAAAGCTGGCATCTCCACCGACATTTACCAATGGCCTTGCCCAGCAAGCCCAGCCGCACTGCCCGGTTCTTCCAAGGTGCTATTAGGTCACCGCTACCCACGATTGGCAAGTCCATGCCTGGACCACGACACCTGATTGTCTAGGAATATCATTCGGCTACCGTGTCAGCACATACCGAGCAGCTCGGCAGCATCCATTCCACTCTATCCACGTTACCACCCTTATCAAGAACAAGAGGAACAACGTACTGTACTTGCCAGACAGCACGGACGGGATGTACGGAAACATGTGGGACTGACTATATGAAGAACTATGAATAGTATGTAAATATACTAGTTGCTTTACACATGTAGAATAATAACACAGTGTACACCTATGCATATTAACTGTCAACCTCGCCTTGGGTGCCTGAGTAATGTTCGGGTCCAGCCTTTATTTGGAACAAAATGCTGCGGCGAAGTGCTTGCTGTTCGTATTCTACACGCAGGCCGTGTGTGAATCAGAGCCAACCTCGAAGGGCCTGTATGTTTGCAGAGAAATTCTAAACCATTTTCACTGTTGCTGTGCTGAAGGAATGGCTGAGTTTTCATGCTCCACAAGGAATAGCAAAAAGAGCCATCCACAGTGCTACTATGTATGTACCATCTCTACTATATTGGAATGACCATATGTTGATAGCAAGTATCACGCTCGAGTCTCCGGGAAAGCACTATATCACATCCTGCACTGTCGCAAAGCTAAGGTTGTTGCTAGTAGTTATTTTAGGGAGTAGTCAGTTTGAGGAGCAGTCCCTACGTCATATAGGGCAAGCTCCCGCCCCTCCATCACAGCCCACCAAACCCGTAAGCCTAAGCTGCCCTGCCACATGGTGGTGAGGGATTGATGCCTTGCCACCACACCCACAAAGTTTGAGGTTTTTGATGTCTTGTTGGCTCAAACCTAAGGGCAGAGAGCAACATTCTTAGCTGACTGACACGTAGCCCTTTTTCTTCTACTTCCTTTACTTCGCTGGGTGCGCACCCACACTTCCACACACCTACCATAGATAGATAGGATTGATAGTGCCAGAGCGGATTCTTGGAAATTGGGACGTTGGTCTCTCGGGTGTAATTAATGTACATACAGCAGTGTGTGGGTGTGTACACAGGCAAGATACATAGTGATAATGCCATCAATGTTGGCAACAGCAGATGGACAGAGCCAGCAGTAATGTGAGTCAGGGCCGTATTCACGCTTGGCACGGTATACGAAAGAGAAGCTAAACCGAATCAGGAAGGGGTGCTACTCAATTCCTGTCAAGCCTGCCAGTCGAACCAGCGTTGCTCTTCCCTAATCCCAATTTCTCAAACTCTCTTTCACACACCCCCAGTCTCTAAATTTATCTGGTAGCTGGTCGTTCCAGGGTTCAGTGTCACGAGGACAACATTTTCATCCGCATCTCGGAGCTTCAAAGTTCGCGCTTTCCAACCGCAGCGGGAGAGGCCAAATCAGGGGCGAGAAAGGGCAACACATTCATGGGTCCTCTGTAACTTCCGAGCGCTTGGTGCTGCGTCCACGCAAGCTACTTCTGCTCCCTATGATACTGCTCTGCTGCTGTTGCATGCATGGATGCAGGGTTGGTTCCATCACTCACTCACCAAGTTCCCGACATTGGGACAGTGGCTTGATGAGCCCCTCAATTCCGGACCACTCAGCTCCAGAAATCAATAATCATCACCCACTTTCTCCCATCCAGTTATCCAGCGAAGTACCTTGGACACTACCTGAATTTTTTTTCTCATTCCGTATCCCCCTCTCGCGCGACGCAAATACCTTATTCCTCAATAACTCGAATCCGTCAAAGCAGCGTATCCCTCGGCACGGTGGTGGTATTTCCACTCCTTCCCGCTTTGCTGCTAGCCCGTCTGGCGGACTGGTCTTAGTGTCTGATTACCCTATTAGGCATCTCTTCCGGCTCTCGACTCCGGAAAAGGACTCGGTCGGCGGAATGGGGCTCTCTGTTGCTGAGCTCCTCCGTTTGTTTCGGCTGACAATTTGTACTCTACCAGGAAATGGATGCTGCTACTAATACGGATATACAAAATTACTTGGCGCTCTACCTTGCCTGCCTCTTACTATCTCGTAGGTATTCAAAAAGTCTGTTTAGAATGAGCCATCGCAATTCGCATTATCCAAGACGATCCCTCATTGGTGGTCTCTTTTCTGTGGCTCACAACTGCCATATCTCTCGCAGGGTGGCTTGATGCCTTTCCTGCATTGCATTGAGCCAATGCAATATTATCTGCTGGACGAGGACAAGGAATACTCAGTCCTGCTTTATTTGTCTTGGTAGGTTTATCTGTTACGGCCGCTGCCTCTTCCACCCAACTTCAGAGGACCGGCACCCTCTCACGGCCCCGTCAATCTCGATACCATCCAACCATATTTCTTCTCGACTCCGGCTGCTACTGCGCGTCCACCTCACAAACTAACAGCCAAGACCACCGTCTCCCTTGTGAACCCGTCCTTTGCGCTCGGAAATCCTTGGCGGCTTGGACTGTGTGCCGCTTCTCCGGCCTTACCCCCTCCTCAGTTGAATCCTGAAGCGAGCATGCCGTCCTCGAAACACCGATCCGGCAAACTGCATGCCATGCCGAGTTGCGAGTTGGGGAGGGGATGCTGCGGAAAGACAATATCCCTCTTCAAGTTGTCGAGAGCTGCGGACTAGGAGTGCTTGATTGACGATAGACATCGTTCAGAGAGAAGAATAATAATAATAAGAAGAAGAAGAAGAAAAAAACATCATTTGTGACCTGGTTCCCATTTCTAGTACGAGCTAAAGTGTCTCAGCCCCCGTCACCTCTTACCACGTACTCTTGCTAAGGAGAAACCACTCAGCACTGCTGCGCGAGAGCCCAAGTCAGAGCTATCTGGTTGGGAATACTAACCATGCTGTCTCGATCGGGCTGTGTATAATACTTTCTGGATGGAAGCAACTGACCAATTCTCGTCGTTTCATCCAAACTCCGAACCCGTTGATATAATCATGAGATAATGGTCTGCTCATCTGTCCGTCGGTCGACGAGGTAGAGCCATGGGAGATGGTGCAGATGGTGGGCGATGGAGTGCATATTCATTATGTTTAACGTATCACCTTTGTTAGTAATGCCGAGCCGAGATGCCATCCGCAGGTGCCCAGTGTTGTTCTTGCCCACTACTGCCTCTTGTTGCAGCAGAGAAGGAGATTTTCTGATGGCGGAAGAAAGTAGCACAAATTAGGAGTGTGAGCATCTCCCATTGGATAGTTTCGTAAGACTTTTATCGGCCCAAACTTGGGCTTCAATACCCACGTCGTCCTGATGTGCTGCTATTTGTGCAGACATTATTTTGCTATGTAGTATCGGGTGGCACACTGGTAATATCACTACTGTTTTACTCGATATCCAGCCATGAATTGTACGCCTCTGCTAAATACCTCGCGACAGCGTCGAAACAGTCCTAGGCTACATGTTAGAAGCCCCTCATGGAGAAATCAGATGCAACTTTGACTAATGGACGGGACTCTTGTTCGCCCGTGCTCCTCACCACATCGAACACTCCGAGTCGCCCCCCCCACCCGCTGGTGCGCCATCCACCCAAATACAGAGGTGCAGCATTAACGGGAGCGCCCGCTTGGGGTACGGGATGGGATGGGCATTTGCAGATGCACATGCACCGGGCCAGGTGGGAACTTCAGCAAGCCTCCCTGAGTGGCCACATGAGAATGATACCCCGTCATGAAGTTGACAATGCGCCTATCATTGCGAGAAAATTGACCGAGGAGAAGAAAAGGCTCTCTTTCAACCTAGGGCAGCTGCTGTCGTGCTTAGTGCGGGTTATACGACAATATTGGATGTTTTAATGGCCGAATACATGGGGAAAATACACGTTGATTCGGACGAGATACAAGTCTATCATATGGCACCCGCCCCTGCACACGGCCGAGGTTCGCCACTGAAAAAGTTAGTATGTATCAACGGAGCTTTGAAGCAGTGCTCGAAGGAGCAGACCGGCGGCTAGCGCGCGTCACATTCGATAGAAAAGTGCATCCTGCTCCGCTGTAGTTGTCAAAATCCATGACGCTCCAAGACGTAAGTATAGCCTTTGATCTCTTCACCTCCGGTTCAGACAAAACAAAAGAGGGGGCAGAAAAAAAACGGACTCACCAAGGTTCTTATTTGCGCAGGTTTATGCTCGGAATCTGTCAGTCCAACGTTACCCGAGGTGAAGAGCGAATAGGACCCTTTCGCAGTACTTCGATATCCACCGTGTTTACAGCCTTGTGGGTATTTCGTATGATTCCATGTTTCAGATAGCTGTTGGAGTTGGAGGGAGCCGGAGCTATAGACGAGGTAGCTGCGGGGTTTTGATCTTCTTTTACGTCCGTCTTCTCTGTTCTCGGGGCCGCTTCTAGCACCACCCCGACGCTCCATCCATTTGCCGAGAAACGAGTTTTAATGGCCAAGTCCATCGAAACGCCGTCCATTTCATATCTCTGGAACTCCTGTCTACCCCAGCACCTATCTGCCATGACGCCTAACATCCCAACTCCTCACTCAGCGAGCGTCTTTCACCACTGGAGTCCTGGTCGTCTCTTAATAAAAGCAAAATTTCAGCTACGAATATTCCTTCCATCTCTTATGGGTCTTATTTCTTCTTATGGAGCAAATAATGTATTAAAACAAATCCTCAGTGCCTGCAATTCGTTCTTGAAAGTATTCAAAGACGATACAAAAAGGAAGGATGCGACCAAGTCTTACGTGCCCCTCGAAGCACTCATACATGCTCCGAGTCAGCCGCCGTGGCATGTAAACATGGATTCTCTCGACAAGTCTAGGTTTGAGCGTCAAGATTTCAATGAATAGGGGCTTTTGCAGGGAGTGTTTGTCGGGTCGAAACCCTCTAACTCCAGGGAGGCTTTCCTTGGTGGAAAACAGCAAGGTCGCCATTGGCAGGGAAATTCGGGGGTTTTTTTTGACAGTCAGAATCCCTGGGATGTAACCTACAACCTCGATATCCACCTATTTCTAACTTCTCAAGGCCCTCCACTCTTAGGCTTCTCCCTAGTCCATATCAGAAACTACGATAGGGAGCTAGTAGTTAGTACTTGTAGCGGAACTGAGAAGCAGGCACGGAATGCAACTAATACATTGCTCAAATAAATTAGCGGGATTGATGCCACCTTGCTTCTCGTGGTACCAAAACACAGCATTCTGGTACTCTCCAGTCCTCAAATCTGTCATGATTCATGAGCAGCAGCAACATACGGCACCAGAGGACCGAGGCCGGATTGGCCGCCTTCACCAAGCACGGAAACACATGTTTATGGATCACCCCATCGGAACATCGCCTTGTGCGTTAGGGTTGCAGCTCCATGGCATAAACGACGTGCCGAGCTCACTTCTGTCTGGACCACAAAGCGAAGCCAAGAGGGCCAGCATTCGTCGAGTGGATTGCCAAGGGCTTGACAACGGGTTGAGCTCGACACTGTAATGAAATTTCTGTCGTGGTGGAAATACGATACTGACGGCAAGTATCTTTCCCGGGGTTCTGACTAGGTAGTAGGACCAAGATTTTGACGCATATTATCTCCTTCAACTAGCAGCAGTGGCAGCACCGGGTAATGGCGAGCTACTTGGGTAGGTAACATAGGTACGCACGCATCGACATTGAGGAAGCCCGGTGTCTGAACGCCTACTACATAGCTACTTGCTTCTCGTAGAACAACACTTTCATGGCCTCTATCTCTCAGGCCCGGATCGCAATACACCCTCAACACCGAATATACTGCTTCAAACGATATCGACATGGTCATCATAATTTGCCAGAAATCTGTGGCTACCGCAGTTGAAATAAAGCCAAAAGATGTCTCATGAGCCCAAGACGATATGGGATCCATATTTACTCAACACAGTAGGTGCAAGACGTCTACTGCATGCACTCTCCTTTAGCATCCCCCACCCAAGAGTTAGGAGCAGAGACAGGCAGAAGAGGAATTTCCATGCAGGTGCTAGTTACTTCAGCATTAGTCATCCAGCAGAGATCCAGCCTGGATTGGAGCAAAAGATTTCTTTCCCCTTTCAGATTCTCTCCACTATTCATCCAGACTGAGAAAATACTTGCATCTTGGACCGCCGTAACCCGTTCACCCGCCTACCAGCACACCATCTGGCCTACAGCTATAGTGTAGCGTGTGTGCGTCTGAGGGGTGGGGAGGGTTTGTATAAAAAATTTTATGCACTGCCTCCCATTCTTTTTCCCGCCGAACGGCCAACCATCAAGCATCGGATCTAATCCATGCCAGACGGAGCCTCTGGTTTGGTTCTAGTCAATGCCATGCATGTCCTTGCCTTTTTTTTTTTTTTTTTTTTTTAATTGTCCCTTTCTTTACAGCGCTTTGACACTCTGCACATCATCTTGTAGGCTTGATGCACGCCATAGTTATTCTCTTTGGCAAAATGACCGTATGGAGAGACTAAATCGCGGGGAAACCCTGACGAGAGAATGTTGTGACGACATCGTCCCAAGCCCAAACGCGGGGGAAAAGCAACAAAACGGGCAACTGAGCTAATCTCCCTGTTAGAAGGATCCCGGCCCCAGCCCCGGTTTCCTGATGAGATCGCTGAAGCCACTGTTTCAGCGCCCAAACCCACTGGCAGTCCCGTAATTCTTTTGGAATGGCCGCCGTCGACTTTTTAACTAGGCCGATGATGCATCTGGAATGCGACAGCGTGCTAGCCAAGCCAGGCCTCCGGCGAGACCAACCGGCAGGACGCCGGGAGAGAGGCTGGAACCTTTTTGCAAGCTGCCCAGTGTCTGTAGCACAGGGTACACACGAGGGTGACGAGCTACCCTGAACGCAGCAGGTGTTTTGACTAGTGGCAGGTAGGTGAAAATGCCCCCCCAACTTCCCCCCAATTCCTTATCTCGCTGGATGCCTGGGACTTAACGGGCTCTGTACGCAAATTCGTTTGCAAAGAAAAGAGCGCACCATGTCATTCTGCACTAGTCAGCACATGTGTTATTCGCCTGTAACGGATGGATGATAGGCGCCGTCCGAACCGATAAGAGGAGCGCATGGGCCCCTGGAATTGCTGGTTTTACCTACAGTACGATGGAATCATTCAAGCTACTGTAGTATGTGAACAGGTCACAGGTGTTTATCCGCCCACCTCTCGCCGTCTTGCTATCAACTTCGACCGCGCTGCCCGTTTCGACGAAGCCAACTGCAGGAGACTGCTTGACCTGGTAGCAGCTTGACACAACTGCTCGGGTCTGTTCTTCTAAATGCATACAGGCAGTGCCTGTGATCCATAAGATTGTCGGATTGCTTGCATCTCGCTTTTTGGAACAACGCGAGTCTTGCTAGCTCAGCCCCGGCCTCTGGGCAAGCAAGAATGTGAATTTTCGGAAGACCTCTGAACTAGGAAGATGTTGGGATTTCTCTACCGCAACTACAGCCTCAATGGCAGCCGACCGCGCGCCTGCATCAGCACACCCACCCAGCTCCCAGCCCCAACTTGGATGTCCCCTATCTACGAATTGATTGTACCGAGAAACTGAAACGTAGCTTACCCGGAATTGAAGGCAAAGTACCAATACTTTGGTTTTCTGCCAGCTGCCCAACACATTTGCCCCACCACCACTGTCTCCTCGAGGTGGCCCCGCATAGGCCAGGGGAAATCAAGCCGGCCACAACACCTATGGATCACCGGGCGTTGTCCTTGTTCTGGTATTGTTGGCAGCGACACCCTCATTTCTGGTTGCATCTATCGGTCTTCGGGTACGCAAGACACCGGGGTCTATGGCGGCACTTTTTAATCTGATAAAATATCGAGTCCCAGTAAAATCCCAGTAAAGTCCCAGTAAAGTCCCAGTAAAGTCCCAGTAAAGTAACAACACTTTTGCATGTTTCTCTTTGCTTTCCTTTTCATTTTCACTGACACATATCAATGCCTTCATTTTTTTTGCTGTGGCTTGCGATAACAGGCCCAAGCCCAATGAGGAAGCCGCGGACAGGGGTAATCGCAGATCACCAGGGGAATCTGACTGGCTAGACATTCTAGAATGCTTCGATGGAGGCTTTCTGCCCGCCTAGGTGTGCCACAACAGCTATTGTGCGGTTCTGACAGGACCAATTACTGAACTGTTTCATCTTCCTTTTATCTGTTGTTGGAAGCGGATTGCCCAGCTCTCTTTTCCATCATTCCATACGCGGCCTCAAATAGATGCCACACGCCGAGAGCTCATCTTTGCCTGTCTGACGTTCCATCCGCCCGCCCAAGGAACTTGACATCTGCCAACGCTTTCCAGGTATGCCATCCGAGTGCTCCTTGAAGGGCAATATCTATCCGAGACCCGAGGCGGGGAAACTCACGATTCTGACCTTTTCACGTAGATTAAATTTAGTCCATTTACCGTTGGGCCTGCGGCCAACTGACAATGCGATTCGCATCGTCCTCAAAAATTGTCGTCTTCTCTTGACGTTCCCGATCTTCTTTCTCCGGGCTTGTGTCCATTCTTAGCGGCAACACAATTATCAAGGATAAATCCTAGTGCGGTGGTTCTCAACCGGTGCGTGTCACCATCCTGTCCAGCTAGCGCAGGTCAAGTTGGCGACTTGGCCTCACTTTCTTTCCGCAGCGAGGGACAAACCAAGATAATTTGGGGCTTTATACAGATTTCAAATAGTGGAACGACAATTTGAAGGAAACTTACTCATCCCAGCGGCGGTAGCACATATCATTAGGACGCGCGGCGGAGAGGCCTGGCTGCCATCGACCTTTCAGCCCCCAAGGTGTGACTTGCTTTATGGGTTGGTTGATGAGGTTCCGCGATGGTAACCAGGTCCCTCACCTAGATTCAAATTGTTCACAGCCCATACCCAGCATGACACGTCGCCGATGACCACAAGAGGGTGTGTGCTGAAAGTGACGGGTGTGTGGAGAACGACACCCTTGCACGACGCACTCCAGATCTCTGTCCCGACGATCGGCCAATGGAAACATGGTGTTGCCAGCCCGGAATATGCTGTGTTTCCCTCATATTAAGTATGACAAGGTGCACCATAGTCAGGAGAGCACCGGCGAGCGGAGAAATGATGCGTGACATTCTGGATGTGGATGTGGGAAGATAATACAGGATGGCTTGCGATAATAGCGAAGGCTGTCGGCAACCGAACAGGGCCGACGACAGGACTCGTCGATCAGCCTTTTTCGACGTCTTCAACCCCCTTCTCCTTCCCATCATTCTAGGGTAGTGGATTAGAGGAGTAGAAGGGGCTAGTCATGTTTTATCGTCTCGCTTCTGCTACCTAGCCGTGCCGCGACACCGCAGGGGCATCTTCAGGATTCGAATGCTTCTCCAGAAAGTATCCATACCTCTACTCGGAAGGTGAAGTCCCACCCAAGGGGCTGAGTGAAGTGGAGATAGAGGATTCAGACACTACACGCTACCATCCAATACATACATCCAAGGTTTCTCCCGTTTCGTGGTAAGCAAAACTCAGGGGTGGTGCGGATGGGATTTGTGCTATGAGCTGTCTCTCCCACCTGGCTGGGGAGCTCTTGGCTCGATCGGGAAACAACCGCCGTGTTCGGAATGCCCTCGATCCCGATCATGAAACCTTCACCGGCTTTCTTGTCAGCCCTATTCTGACGGATGACCCGACCCCGCGGAAGGTTCAAGTCACGGGGGGCTCTGGTCCTCATGGTCCCGGCAGCTCTCGCTGCTTGCCGGCCCCTTGACGGTCCCTTAACGGTAGCTTAGGCTGTTCTCTGCTCGTTTTCTTATCGCACAAGCGCGATAACCAGGTCCCTGAAGAATACCTGCGTCCGGCTGGCCCAAAATTGGAATACGAGCTGCTGCCAGGCATCATGCAATGCGAAAGCATCCTGAGAGCACCTGGACAGCGCATATTCTACTGGGCTGTATGTGCACTGACGAAATCACTGCTGCAATCGATGTGCCAGTGGTTGGTGAGAATCTTTCTCCTTTGATCTTTATCCAACCAATAGAAACTATTTTTCGCCGTTGGGCAGATTACCCTCTCCAACTCAGACCTCAAAAAGGAAACCTCGGACTCTACACTTCTCTCGGTCCTCTATAACCCGGCTGTCCCACCTACTGGTCCGCCCCATATGGTCTTGGTTCTCATGTCGAAACATCCCAGAAACGAGCCTTTGCCTTTGCCTGAGAGCTGGAGCTGGGCCCCAAAGCACCTTTCCAGGGTCGACCACCCCGGTGGTATCTGCGGTGCAGGCATGAGATTCATTCATAGGAATTATTAACAGACTTGTACTGGCGTAGGAATTCGTGCACTTTGCCGGCGACCACGGACCCAGCGACGATATCATCATCACATAGCGGCCGATTCGGCAATGTTGATTGCAAGCGGGCGTGTGCCAAGGGACGGGTGTTTGGTCTTACCACAATATGCATCTCAGGCTGTGCTCGCAGGTCATACATAAGGCGACCCGTGCATACGATTCTCCGTCTTTGGTTGCATGTTACAGCCTAGGGCCTCAGAGCGGGCTATATGGGCGAAGTCTTGGGTACCTCACCTGCCGTGTAGGTTGAGATCTCGCTGCATCGCTTCTAGGTGGACAGCAGAGTATGATCACCCCAGGTGTTCCATTGTACCTTCTCCGGCGATGGCTGCGCTAGCACGTACGTACAAATACCCAGATTGGCTTGAATTGGTCAGATAACGTGTAGGCCTGGACCCCCGCCGAAAATGACAGCTCGAAGCGCCCCGCTCTTCCCCAAAACGTCTTCCTGCTTCGTAGTTTGACGTCCGCTGCAGAACCACGTCGGGTCAGGTGTTCGAACCTGCCTTTTCTTCGTGGTGCTTGGTGTCGGCGCTGCTTGATGAGAGATGACTTCTCGAGTCCCTAGTGGATCATCCCGCGCGAGCCGTCCGCTCCCGCCAGAATCCGGACTCCGAAGGTGGGATTGGGGCGGCGGATGACGATGCGACAAGTACTGTGCTGTACCGATACATCGAGGTTCGACTGCTACCCACCCCTTCATAAGCTCGCAGGGCCGAAGGGGTCAATGGTAAATCAGGTCCCGACTTTTGTCGCCGCCCACGCTACCCCAGACTCACGCGTCCCGTCTTCTCCTCATGGCTGGATGCAGTTGACGCCTCGCTTACTTTTCTAGCTACGTGTTGTCGCTCTTATAAGCTAGGTGCATCTCGACCTGCCTGTTTCAGGATATGGGGCTGTACCCCAATGTTGAAGACAAGAATCAAGTTTCTCACATATCGGGTGCTGGCGTGCTGCTCAAGAATGCCCGCCAACCTGGCATTAGCGTTACAAGGCACTGTGAGAGGCCATGGCGGCCACGTCACTACTGTGGGAAGCTCTGAAAGAATACCTCGATATCCTCTATGCTGATCCTCCTATATACTTACAGCAAAGCCGCCACAAATCGACAAAGGAAACATGTCCCCGTCACCTTTTTCCGCCCATTGCAAGATACTAAAGATGTGGCTCTTGGAGGAGTGGCAGAGGTTCTCAAAATACCTGCGCCGACTGCTACATATGTTGTCCAAGCTGCGGTCAGGCGAATGCCGTCTGATGTCAGCCTTATTCCCCCACAACATGGGACTCTGCTCGAATACCCATATAGCACCTTCGGAGGCCAGGGACGAACAGCAATAGCAATCAAGATAAAACTGGGATACATGTTGCAGCCGTTAACAAGGAGTGCGCATTAGCTTGCCCTCCAGCCAGGTGCAAACGTGCTGGTGACACCAAACACCCCATCCTGGGGCCCACACACATGTGTCCGCCCAACCCAGCCAAGTAGATCTCTGCCCTGTCAATTCTGGTAGGTACTGCTCGGTATTTGATTTTGAGGGGCTGAAGAGAAGGAAGACGTCTGGTGCCGGTAACATCACATCCTATAACTTGTAGCTTCAAGCGATGCGGTTTCCTCCTATCATGCTCGCCTTTCCCGTCCCTCGTACAGAAAGAGTCGTCTTGGTGGGCGGCAGCCCCCCTGCGGGCCTATCTTGGCATCAAGCCAGCGTGTGTAACGTCTGGGCAGCTCGGATGATGCCACCTGTTGGAGCCTATTGGTCGAGAGAGACGATGCGACATCAGCAAACTCCCCGGTAGCCGCCTCGCTTTTACTCCTGTCCCCTCCTCTTACTTGATGCTAGGGTTTCCTATAGGACGAAGCATTTGAGGGGAAGATTGCAGCTTTGGGTTTCTTGCCTAGTTTGCTAGCTGCCGTGTGCTTGGTGGAAATTGGGGAGCAGTGGCTTCAAAAAGGCAAGCGAAGGCGAAATAATCAGGCAAACGGTGCTGTACATGGGATGATGTGTCATTCGGCGGTTGAGGTGGTCGTCTATTCCATGTTGTGATCATGACAACCGATGGTGATAATGGAATGAGGGGCTGATGTTTCACTTTATTATTCTCCGCCTCAATTTATATGTCCTCTCTCCTTGTGTCACCGTTGGCTGTGGAAGGGCCGGATCGCCCGCACTTACACTCGATTTGCCTACACCTTTTGCCGATGGTAAAAATGCCGTGGTGGCGTTGGTGGTTGGGGGCCAAGGATAGATTGGACAGACCTCTCTGGAAGATACGGCACCCGGCCGCCAGGGAAAGGGGGGGGGGGTGGGGGGGTGGAGGAAGAGATGGCACCAACTGGGCATACTCTGTGTTCCGTCATGATGATGTCGGTGTTTTTACAAAATGCGGGAGACTTTGAACTGGCTGACTAAGCTTATACTATAGACACATGCTAACCAATAGGCTGGTCTTGCTGAGTAAGGACGCGATCGAGATGGGCATTGAGAAAGGGGGGGGGCGCAGACTTGGAAGGACTGCGTCATGTCGCGATGTGAATGGCTGGGTGGGTTGGATTACAGTGCACACACAATGGGTACCCGCGGATGACAAGCACAATGATGGAATGGCAGGATCGAGACTCGGATGGGTGACACAAGAGCTTTTGAAGGAGTCGGGGTCTAATATCCCTTGCGGCCTCCAGACCTGATGGCTGTAGCTGATGGAACTATTACATAGGAGAAAATGAATACTGACATGCATCGATTCCCCGAGGCGGATGGGGAGACGGTTAGCACGGCGAGGAGCTTACTGTGAGTGCCCGACTCTGCTTTTGTGCCACTGAAAGACTTGCTAAAACTTGTTCACGTGGTGGGGATCCTAAAACGCAGCAAGGGAAAAAGACGTAAATGGGGCGTAGGAGCAACCATTGGTGATTGGGCCAACTGGGTGAGAGGCGAGTCGGAATCCTCGGGTCCAGCTACTAGACATGTAGCCATTAGACTACCACCGAGCTTTCAGGTCTAATCCAGGGCAGTATTTGGTGACCTAAATGATCGAGACCTCACCAACACTGAAACCACGACTTCGTACAGATCAAGCACGAAAGACTGCTTCAATGGTACTACTAGGGGGTTGTGAGGAGAGCGGGGCAAGGTATCAGCACCCATCTATTTGCATGTTGAGACAAGTGTTGGTACTATGCAAGCTGGAATATATGGAAACCCGGCAGGCTAGCGTGGCAGACATCATGTAGCAATATCCGTATACTCTATAGTCTATATCCGCTAGTCCGTAGCTAACTGTCTTGGCAATAGAGGGCACGAGGCTACCTCACGAGCAGCCATACATACATGGCATTCCTCTTATATCAAGCCTTCACGACTCGTTGGTAACCTACAGTACGTTGCTCATGAGTCTTGGCAAAAACAATTGCCAGAAATACAATGTTGGGACGAAGGGATACTGCATCTCGTGTTCCTGGAGTGACAGACAGACCTAAGTTAGCTGATTGACTGGCTGACCCTGTTTGACCCTTCAGCCTGCTACCAAATAGCCTCACCGAATGGTACTACTGCTGTGATCAACCGCAATGCGCCCATGTATATCTGACGGGGAAAGAATTCTATTGTGCGTCTGTGTGCTCTGCTGCGTTAGATGATTTCGCGCCTTCTACAGCCCCTAGGGCGCAGGACTGCGCCAGCCAGCCAGCCAGCCAGCCAGCCAACCTACCTACCTACCTACATACCTAACACGTACGCACTCACGGATACGTAGGTAGATACTTGCAGTATGTAATATGCACTTATGGTCACGCAGTATCATAGAGGCTATCGACACACATTTAGAGGTAGCAATACTTCCAGCGGAAGACGGGGGGGGGGGGGAAAGCAGGGAGGTGAGAGTAAGGATGAGAAGAAGGGGAAGAAAAAAAATGACAATAAGGCAACCGTTACCTGCACGATCCCGCATATGCGGCCGCCCGCGAGATGCATGGGATCGTTTTTTTTTTTTTTTTTTGATGGGACGGGATAGGTGGGTGAGAATGAAATGCTCGCCGTACTTTTGCACTGGCAAGGGAGGAGAAGCAGTTTTTTTTTTTTTTTTTTTTTTAATCTAGTCCATGTACTTGGTGTATGCAAGGAATTGTTGCTTTAAGGGAGCGTCGATTCAACGACAGCGCGCGGGATTTACTAACCGTATGTATGGAGTGCCAAAAGTACTACGAGACTCTTCAAGATAGAAATACGGTATTTGCGTTGATATCGTAAAGGACTATATCAAGTGCGGCATCTGATACTAGGCTGCCCGAGGTTCACTCAGTCCGTATCGGCGTTGGGCCGGGCGAGAAAAGTTTGCACAAGTATTCTAACATCCGAGGGCGACCGGCGGGCCTGCATTACAAAAGTCGTACCATTTCATACCTACTAGGTAGTGCAAATGATTGTAGCAACAAGAATTCTCCTGCCTGGTACTAGCGGAAGGCCTGGAGTATAGGCCATAAAATGCAATTCCACGCTCAAAAGCTCTTCTCATTCAAACGCCCGGAAGTTGAAGATTTGGCTGTCTCATGCATGCATGTATGACTCTGACGTGTAAAGCCATCGCCGGCATTCCCCTAATAACAACGTGTAGCCTCGGTTTCAAGCTGAGTGTCTTCTTGGGGTGTAAATCTAGAGACAGGAGCAAACTTTCGACGCACAGAAAGTAGGGAGTCTCGACGAAGCTGTCCTCGACACTGTATGATGCGCACATACATCCAAAGAGGCAATTAGCTTCCGAGTTTTTAATGTATTCAAACTCTGTATGATTAAGCTACCGAAAATCGCTGGCTGAATTTGAAAAGCCAAGCGTCCAACATTGAAGAATCAGCCCAATGGGATGTGATCCAGTACACCATGTTCGCTAACGGCATCATACCCGTGGCGCCAGGAAATGGCTCTACAGCAGCCTCATCGCGCTCGGACGTATGTAGGTCTCAGATTGAGTTTTCATTTCTTTTTTCAATATTGATGAATAAACTCTTCATGATCGATCATGGAACCATCTGCATATCGCGGTACGCCGCGCTACCCCCGGCTACATATTCATTAGCCTCCAGCCAGGTAGGTAGTTATTGACATGGTAGATGAAATCCATACAGGCTGGCAGCCAGGCGGGCACGAGCAGGAAAGGCATCCTCACCAACGAGGCAAATCTTGCCAGCCGAAAAGAGGAAAAAAAGCCCATTCTCCACTGCACGTTGCCACGAAAACCAATGTCTAGGACCGTTCCGCACCTATCATACCTAGCACCTACTCTCAGGCCCCGATCAAGAAAGGAACAAAGGCGTTACTGGACGTGACCTGGTACCAAAGAAGAAAGTGACAGCAAGCCAGCCCATCAGACAAGTGACTGACGGTGAGACATATGGAGACCTAACGCCGGCTAGCCCACGGACCAAGGTGACAGGCAAGATACAGAGGGTGAGGGGGGAAGGAGATGACGATGTCTCGAGTGGAAGGACACTTGGAGAGGCTCAGCACGGAGCTAACCTTGCTTTGTTTGGAAGGTGTGAGCATTCAAGAAAGATGAGGCTATCATCGTTGTATCGATACTAGTCTAGCGGCTCGCTGGCGTGGAATTAGGACTGCGATGAATGCATGCCGGGAAGAGAAACAACAACAGAGGTTTTACGAAGACTAGGGACACGGTATGGGCAACTAAATCTACAGGGCAGACAAACTCTAACGAAACACCCTCCCTAGTCCGGATAGAACTGAAAGAATAGGCAGCTCAGCTACCTAGCCGGACGAAGCATCATTCTCCTTCTCACCTGGAAATCATGATTAAAAGTACCTTGCAATTCGCATCAAGCCCAGTTCACACCACACGATACCTCGCCAGGACAAAACATCAAAGGCTATGTTCCATCGCTCTGCCTCAAGCCCGGTCCCTATACTGCCGTGTCCGGGTTACGCCGAACGCGTTATCGTTCAGCCTCGAAGCTGCATTCCTTGGCAAGCAAATCCCTGGGGACGGATTTTACGTCCCGGTGGTGTCCTCACGGCGTGGCAAGATCAATGGGGGGTGAAGCGGGAAGCCGCCGCGCAGTGACATTAGGTGATCGATGGGCCCATCAAGGAAGGGCCCTCAAGTGTCTTCTTGCGAGTTTGGGCCTCACCGCCGACTGGTGACCCGCTGTCCATTGCCCCCGTTTCTCACAAGAGGTGTGATGTGCGTGCAGGAACAGAAACGTGCCAGTGGAGATTGAGTAGAAACGAAAAAAAGAAAGAAAGAAAGAAAGAAAAGAGGCTTGGTTGATTAACGCTTCACGACACTTTGACGATTGCATTCGACTACCTCCTGTGATGCCCATGATGAGCCGCTCCCCGGAGCAAGGGGGGCAAAAACCCAGACTATCAGGCATTCAGACTTCGCAAGGCTCAAATCATATTAGATATACCAACTAGCCACGGCACATCGAGTCTCTATACACAGTACGTTGAACATTTATGGGCAGGAGTTCCTATAGTAGCACGCCATCAGACGGTAGTGATTCCAATAGCTTTACTAGACCACGGCGTCAATGCATTTGTGACATATCACCCATGATACTTTCTTCCCTCCGCGCGAATTGAAGACTAACCAGCGCCATAATTTGCGCCTCCCCGTGCGAGTGCCACAACAATGATATCTCTAAGTGGGTGCCTCTACCATACAGACACACCTCTGCCTATTGGTATGCGCATGTACATACACCGCCCGCCCAATGGGTCATAAATCGAAATTTGAATTGAGAACTCGCACCCGGTGAGGCTCACAAAACCACGCCACCTGGAGGAGGAAGAGTCATCGCTACACCGCATATTTTTTTTTATCGTCCGAGCGAATTGGTCAAATGGGGATTGACCAAGTGTCTCCTGTAAAATCCCGTCACAGCTTTATCCCGCGATTTTGGTCCGGGGAGGGGGGAGGTTGGGAATAGCCAAAGTCAATCGGCGACAAGATTATTGTTTGTTTTCTTCCTGAAAAAAAAGAAAAAAAAGGCCTGAAACTATTCTATCTAGTGCGGTTGCCTCGCGGCAAGGCGGCCGCATTTGATCTGTCACGACCGACTTGGGCCGCGCCAACGGACGGGAGCCGAGCCGGATGGACAGACATATGCTCAGGCCAGGCCAGGACCGATCGATATGTATCGCTCGGTATTCCGTTCCTGGCCTACACTCGCTCATGCGAGGGAAGGAGGAAGGGGGGGGGGGGGGGGGAACACAAAAAGACTCCTGCATTTATATTTACTCTTGCATTACATGTGCAAATTTTGCAACCCCTCCACTGAATATCTATCTGTCTGTCTACAATCGCATCCATTGAGATCCTGCCTGCTTTCTTACCGCCTCTTCCATTGTCTCCTATCGCCAGCATATCTCGTCACTGAGTAGGGGGGTTGCTCCCTATGGCTCTCCTTCCTAGTCAATTCGGCGTCACGGAATGTACAAATTAAGTCTCCTCCTCCTCCTCCTCTAAACTCCCATTTCCCTGGATTCGAGACTCGCTCGATGCACTGTCAAGTCAAGTTTGAGTATGCATACGCCCCGCTAGCAGCGTCAAGGCTGTGTAGCATGCAAATTCGTTTAATCGAGACCAAAGAAAAGCAGGCTGGGCGAACAAAAAGGATGGATGTATACACACAACACTAGAACATAACAATGAAAGCGGATAAGACCCGGTCGACATAGCTTGCTGGTGGTACATTGCACGATAGATGATGCCACTGGATGCTTCATATCCGTTTGATAGCAATATATATATATATATATATATATGTGTGTGTGTGACTTAGATAGGTGCCTATGAGACATAGCCCGGCTTGTTCTCAGGACTTAGCAAAAGGGTTCTGCCTGGCTTTTGTTGGCTCCCTCAATCCATGGCGGGACCCCGGGGACGAAACACCACAGAACCATGAGCCCAAACCCTGCAACTCACAGCCTGTCACGGAGAATAACGGCTCCATATCCTGTTACTTTACCCCGGATCTTCCATGTTCTTCTCCCCTCACAATACCAACCTCGCACCAGAAACGATCTGAAATCATAAGTGCGTGTAGGTAGGTCCTTGGGTTTGGGTGGGGACGATCGGCGTACACTATATTACATGTGTATACACGCTCGCAAGAGCAGTCGACGAAAATAATTGGCCGGGAGGGGGGGGCAAATCTCCGCGAAAAGCGGAGGTGGAAATGCAAGGAAGGAAGAAAGGAAGGAAGGAAGGAAGGTAGGTAGGTAGGTAGGCATACTCGACAGAAATACATGCTACCAGACCGCCAGCTCCCTGTATTGGAAGCATGCTGCTCTCTTGGAAGACTCGCTGGAAGCCCACACCTACCCTTTGGACGCGATAATCTCTGGGAGAACGGAGTTACACATCTACGCCAGCACGGGCAGCAATAATACTAGCTAAGTAAGGTCCTGCACAATAGGGCAGAAAGTTTATACTTAACCCCCCTGCAGCCGGACCTTTGAGGACCGAAGATTTGGACCCTGAGAAACAAACAGCCTTGACACACAGCACCTAACTACGTCGTCGCCGTGACAGCAGCAACACGTCCCACACCACCACAGACTCCGGGTGGATATATAACCTAGTTGGACCCTAACTAACTACTACGGAGCGACAGACCTCTACCGGGGTTACAGCCGTACAAGTGGAAGGTGCAACGAGATCGGTCGCAGCCGAACACGCTTCGATACACGGCGTCCTCCGAAGCGGAGAAAGAAACCATTGATACGGCTGCGGCGATGCTCGGATCGGGATCTCCGGGAGATGGCCTTGCGGCATGCTCTGCTGCTTGCGCTTTCCGCGGAGGCTTCCACTCTCGCGGATACGAAATTATTTCTTGCAGTGGACCGACCCATCATGAACAGCTCGCACAGCCAGCCTCCTGGTTTTTTTTTTTTTTTTCCCGCCAAGCCCTTCCTCGAGGACAATATGTCCGAATGTTCTACTTCTTGTCCAGGGACATTCAATCACGCCCTATCGGAGGTTAACACCGTCCAGAGGTAGGGTAGGGGGGGGGGTGGGGGGTAACGCATCATTCGCACCACTGAGTTTCCCGGTTGGCACCTCCCCTGGATTCTAGCAGATCATCACAAGCCCAGTTACATGAATGTCTGTCTTTCCCAACGATCTCAAATCGGCCCATCGGAGCCATACAGGCTGTAGAACCACAAGCGGGATTTCAGCTTCAAGGGGTGCTAGTTAGGTCTCACATACCATTCGTCATTGTGTCTTCAACCATACAGCCATTCACCCAGACTTTGAAGGTCTAACTGCCCACAGAGCTACAAGTATGATATGTGTTTGGGTTTTAATTCCAAGTGGGAGACAAAAGGGTGACCTGCCTGGATTGGTTATCTACAAAACAGCACTATAAGCACCATTCTAAGAATTCCTAGAAGAGTCGGCGCATTGCTCGAATTGTCCCTGGAAGTATCCCGAGAGCCACTCCACTTGAGGGAGAAATTAGAGTAGACTTGTGTTCAGAGTAACAATTCTTTACAGCTAGTATGAATGCAGATGCTTACTACCAAAGTATGTACACTACCCAGCCAAAGAAATGCAAACTCATTACCACTCATTCCCAGAAAGCCAACCCCTTCTCCCATATGTAGTCTCACCCTCCCAGGAGTGACAAAATCTAGGCGACTGTATCCCAGCGTAGCTGTCATTGACCAGTGGGCTGTTCATCCTCCTCTTGCCCCAGGGGAGGCGAATGAAACTATCGGCTGCGCAAACGGGTTTCCTGGTCACGGTCGGTCTGAAGCCGACGATGCAGACCCAAGATCCTCTGAATCCTCCCTTGGTCACGATGCGTAAAATAATAACAAAAAGCTGTCAAGCCACACAATGCTAGGGTAATGAAGACAATCATAATGATGGGAGCCCTGCCTTGCTCGGTGAGGTCACCCGAGTCGTTAATGGGTGCCATTGCCAGTTGCTAATGGAGACGGGGCTGGTGGCCTGTCACTCCGAATGTTTTGTCGAATTTCGGCGTGTTCCTTTCGCCAGTACTCTACTTTCTTCTTGAGATGTGTCACTCTCATTTCTAGTCGTTTGCGTCTACACTCGTCGGTTTTTAGTCCCGGATGTGGCTTGCTCCTACTAAATCTGTACCCGTGCAGAAATGTCCCGACGAGAGAGATGATGAAGATCAACACGAGTATCGCCCAGCGGCACCCTCACAAGCGCCCCTAGGTGCTCTCACCAGGGAGTTATTGTGGTTTGGGGCATAGAGGGGCAGTCTTGTGTAGTGCTCGTGTAGTGAGCGCGGTCTCGTTGCTCGATGCGTCTAGTTGGACGACAACACGATGGCTTCGTTGGCTCTCCTGGGCGGCCGAATGTCGCGTCTGCCGGAAAAAATGCAGTGCATCAAGCCTCCGAAGGAAATAACAAGGACTCCGAGAAAAAGACCACCTAGAAATGCTCGCCCAAAGAAACCAATGTTATGTATGAAGAAGGAGACGGGCGTGGGATCCATTGCTGATACAAAATAACCTAGTGGCGTTCCAATAGCGATGAATCAGAAGGGACTGCCAAAGTAAAGTAGCATCATGAAACAAGTGTGGTAATGAAACTTGGAGGATGTTTTGTCTTTTTGCAGTGAGTGTGATGGACTATGGACGGTGGTTGCGAACTTGGAAGGACGGCAGAACTTGACAGTAGCTTGAGCAGAAATGTGTCCCGAGACATCAGATTGACGGAAAGGCCTTCTTTCGTGGGGTAATTGCTTCGTGAACCAATGAGTCGGCCTGTCTTTCAGGCGTTCCTTCTTAAAGTCGGTTATTCTGGCTTCTGGCAATCGCTTTCTTTGTGAATAGCTCTTACCGCCAACACGGAATGCCCATTCCAATACATACGGGCCGTCCGGTCGGGCGTCAAGCGCTTTGGGTGTCTCTCCGTTGATCTAGCTCCTGGACTTGCATAGTAGTTTCACTTGCCAAGCAGATAAATATAGTTCCTCGGATGCCGATCTGATCACAGTAGCACAGAAGTCACCGCCCCAAGCACGAGGGCAGTCACCTGTGACCGCCCCTGCCCGTCCCTCTAGGGGGCTCTGGACGCTGCTTTCCCGGCTCGGGGCGTGCCTGCCAACATAGTACAGTGGGGTAACATTAAAAACGGATACTTTTTTTTTTCCCCCTCTCAACACCAACAACCAACATCACGGCCATTTCCTTCCAACGATGGTTATAATACCAAAATATAAGCGATTTAAAGATCGAATATATTATTCTCCTCGCAAGAGGGCGGTGATTTTAAAGGGGTACGGCTTAGGGTTAACGGCCATTAATCTTGCCAGAAAACACCACCTAACCGTAGGAGCGGTAAAAAGTCTTATTTAATAATAAAGGCCACGAGATATTACCGATAATCTTATCCGGCCAGGCGCCCCCCGTAAGATTTCCGATCGTAATAAAAGGTATATATTTAGGATTATTAATATTAACCTTTTTCTTTCCGCCTTTTAAATCATTTTTCGGTATAATTTTGGTATATTTATAATTATTTTAAATCGGTACCTTAAAGAATAGGGAATTTAATATACCCGAGCTTTTTGCCGGCCGAAATTAATATTAAAATATATAATAAATCGGTTTAAATTCGCATTACGGTATTATAAAAAGGAGGTAAGCTTTTAAAAATAAATTATATATTTAAATAAATCCTTTATATAATAAGGCTAAGAAAAGAAGCAAAAATGGGGTTTTTACCGCGCCGTTTAAAATATTACCCCTTAATTTTAAAATTTACCTATTAATTATAATATATATAAATAGGGTAAATAATTATTTCCTTAAAATATACAGCCTCGAAATAAACCATCTAAGCATAGAATTATATTTTAAGGAGCTTTTTATTAATCTTCCCGCACTGATTTTTTTACCCTTTTTAAAAACCCCGAATCCAAGGGCAAAGGGATAATTACAAGGGTTATTCTCGCCACCCTAAAGGCGGCATTGCCTAAGATTTTAAAAAAAGGAATATTTTTCATTTAAAATAATGCTCCAATTTACCAGGCATTTATAATGCAAAATTGGTTGGCGTAATGGGCGGAAAAATATGGCGTGGAAATTATCGATTGGCCTGCGTATAATCCCGATCTTAATCCTATCGAGAATATCTGGAAACTCTTAAAGGAAAAAATTATAAGTAATTTCCCTAAATTAATAAACCTCCCTAAAAACAAGGTCATTTTGGATAAACTTATAAATATAGCAGAAAGGTTATGGGAGGCGCTTAAAAATAGGGTTTTTTAAGCGGAGATAGAATTAATATTAAGGCGTATAAAGGTAATTATCGCCGTTAGGGGTTGGTACACCAAGTATTAATGTATATCTTTAGATACGCCTGTTTTTTAGCTTTAAATTAATCCTAATTAGGAAATTCCAATCGCTTTAATGCTTATTTAATTGCAGTTTTAAATGTAGTGGTCAGCGTGCGGGTTAGGCCCAAAAAAAAAAGTATCCGTTTTTAATGTTACCCCACTGTACATTTGTCGTGTATAGTCTACATAGAGTGGGTGCTACGTCCCGGCCTGGGGCAACTGCGAGAATTCATTAGAGAATGCACGGGTGCAGGCGAGATGTACTTAGAGATTGGACCTGCATTGTTTGCACTGTGGCAAGTTCGGTAGGAAGAGAGCTGAAAATAGGAAGGAAGCTGCATCGTTCTGTGCCGAGGATTGATTACGGAGGAAAAAACCTGCTTTGGCAGGTAACTAACCACCAACTCCGACGGCAGCCGGCCCATCGCTATCCCATCAATTGCTGTCGAAGCGTCAAGAAGTTCCCTTCGCCATCCCAGACAACATTACCCAAATTGTTGGGATTTGGAGAGTATTCCTACTGTAGCCCGAAAAGAAAAAGAAAAAGAAAAAGAAAACCAATCCGATACCAATCATCCTTATCGCTTCGAGTTCGTCGACCTGGGACATCATTTACAACGTGGCGTCTACTTAGGCTGTCTCGCTACTGGGCACAACACCATCACCACCGGCTGGAAGCGTGGTATCTTGGGCTGCGGGGTTGATCCCGGCAGGGAGGTTCCCTTCAGCTGTCTCTCCGAAGCCAACCTAGCCAGGGGGGTTTTCTCGCCTGCCCCTTTCGAATGGGACTGAAACTTGCGACAGAGGGCGTCCCCAATCGAGCACCGATCCGATTCTTGCAGCGCTCTTATGGTACCGAGAGTCTGGCTGACAAGGGGCGTAGATCCCCTATAGGCAAGCCAGCCATCAGGATACACGCCCAACGCATCCTTCCTTGGGTCCCATCCCAAATCCAAGGATAGTGCCCATCCAGACTTTCTTTTATAACCATCTCGGGGCGACAAAGTTTCGGCGTTGCGATATCTATTCTCTCATTCTTCTTTTCATCTCTCCTTTTCAGTTTTGAACTGATACCCTGTACGGACTGCATACAGTACTAGCATCCATCCAATACACGCAGCCGTTGCATGCTCGGCAGCAGTACCGTTCAGCCTTTCCCCAACCGACCGGGCCCTCCTTTTCCTGCATCGCTGCTTTTCAGCCGGACGCGTCTCAAGGTCTACCCAACCAGTCGGTAGCAGCATTGTCCCAGCAGAACGGTCTCACGCGGCCATCGCATCGCATTGCCTCTTGTCCCTGGCGCGGCCCACTCAGCTATCAGATACCACTGCAGCTACTTTGCATGAACCAGGTCTGCATGAGGGATTGGATGCCATTGCTGCACTGCAGCGTCTAGAGGTGGACTGCGCTCACACCTCCTCCATCCATCTCAGAGGTGGCACAGTCGAAGAAGCGACAACTAGGCCTCTGTGGGTAGGACAGGAAACAACTACCGAGCATTACTGTAGTATGCCCGCAAGTATTTTTGCGAGGTAGTTAATGCAAAACCCGTCTACGGCCAGCCGATTCTATTCGTTCCATACAGGCTTGCCTGGAGCCACCGGTGTGCAGGCTTTGGTAGTTCGGTCTGGGTTTGGTCTAGGTTGACCCCCCCGTCCCCCCTACACACCCACAAAATCGACCTGGTCCCGTAATACCCCACCACAGTTCACGGATCGAAGCCCGAAACCATGGTCTCCGAGAACCAAGTTGTCACACACCACAATAAGGATGATGGGGAAACAGTGGCGTCAGTTCGCATCGACGGCCTGGCTGTCAATGCCTCGGGTCACCGAGACCAATTGTCCCGTCAATATGGCATCATGGCGCTTGCTGGTATGGCACTCACCATTGACAATGCCTGGCTGGCCTTGGGAAGCTCCATTAGCCTCTCCATTTTGAACGGTGGGCCGCCCGGCCTAATATTTGGTCTAATTGTTGCTGCTACCTACTATATATTCATAGGGCTGAGCTTGTCAGAGGTACGCCCCCGTATCTATGGAGACAGAATCACGGCTGTGTCTCGTGGAAACCGTACCACTCACTAACAGGTTACGCAGCTCGCTTCTTCCTTGCCTACGGCCGGAGGCGTCTACCACTGGGCATCGGTGGCTGGAGGAGACAGGTTTGGCCGCATGCTTGGCTTCTTCACCGGATGGATCAACTTCTATGGCTGGATGTTTGATCTTGCCGCTCTCGTTCAGATTACTGCCAATATAGTTGTTTCCATGTATGCCATTTATCATCCCGGCTACAGCTCTCAGCCGTGGCACGTATACATCGCATATCTCATCATTCTCTGGTTTTGCTGTCTGATGACCGTTTTTGGAAACAAGTTTATCAAGTATACTCAGTACTTTGGCTTGCTTTTTGTCACACTGGGAGGGGTTGCGACCATCGTCGTACTGGCTACAATGCCTGTAAAACATGCAAGCAACGAGTTCGTCTGGGGCAGCTTTGAAGAGAACAACCTGACAGGGTGGACTGGCGGCATAGCTTTCATTCTCGGAGTTCTCAATGGAGCATTTACCATTGGAACGTGTGACTCTGTCACTCACATGTCTGAGGAGCTGCCTCATCCCAGAAGGGACTTGCCCAAAGCTATTATGCTTCAAATTGGCCTCGGTTTTGTCTGTATGTTGCTTTCTCTCCACTTCAAACACCTCCAAGTCTGAACTACCGCTAACCACCTCAGATGCGTTTTCCTTCGCTATTGCTCTATGCTATGCCATCACCGACATGGATGCCCTAGACGGGGGTATTAATACTTACCCGCTGACTAACATATACCTCCAAGCCACCGCGAACGCGCAGGGGGAGAAGAATTTAGGAGCGACGTTCGGCCTCCTTTTTATACTACTGGGATCTGGTCTGCCGTGCTGCTTGGCAACGATGGTTACGAACTCACGCACATACTGGGCACTCGCACGCGACTCGGCCGTTCCTCTATCGCCGCTATTCGCCACAGTCAACGAAAATCTTTCGAGCCCAGTCCCGGCCACCCTGTTCGTCGCCATCGTAGCTACTGGGCTGGGAGCAATTCCACTTGGAAGCGAATCCGCGTTCTTGGCTCTCGCTGGAAGCTTTATCATCTTGACCTCCGTCTCGTACTGCATCCCATTCGTTGCCAACATGGCAAGCCGAAGGAAATACTTCCCGCCGGGACCTTTCTCTCTGGGGAAGTGGGGATACTTGATCAACGGAGCCGCGGTTACGTTCATAATATTCTTCGACGTCATGTTTTGCTTCCCGTTCGCGCTTCCGGTCAAGGTTGAGGGGATGAACTGGAACTCTGTAATACTGGTGGGCACCGTCGTTGTGACGGCGGCGTGGTGGATGATTCATGCGAGGAAGCACTACCCTGGCCCCAAGGTTATTAAGCTGTATGTTCACGAAGCCGATGAGCCCGAGGAAACTCGCGATAGTGAAGCAGAGACAGTTCAGGACAGGGGTACCGATACGGGCACTAGTAAGGATGGCTTGGAAACGTCGGGTGTCCCCGTGGATGGCTAAGGGAGGTCAGTACATCGGCAAGCTGAATTCGGGCTCGCAAAGTTGATGTTTCCGGAAAAATTAGTTTGAGGTCAAAGCTATCGCCGGCACTTGAGTCGTGCTCGAATATTAGCGTATGAGAAGAATTGGATTTAGCCACTCGCTACGAGATATGTTGGTGGGTGTTTGTATGATGGGAGTGCTCTTCGGTGACAGTACCAAGTAGACTGATGCTTTGTCCGTCCTTGTGAATGGAAAAAAAAATATGATGAAGTAATTTTGTTTCCCGTTTAGTTGTGCAGGACGGAAGGAAGCATTCATGTGTGTATACCGGGTACCAAGTGGGTGGCAGGATACTACTGTAAGTCGGCTCATTATCCACACGCACCGCGCGCCTGGAAGCTACTTTGGAGGCGTCGGTTGCAAGCACCGCTGAAGGATTCCCGAAATGTCCAGGCGGGCACGGGGTGGATACGAGACTAGTATTATAGGGAGGGAGGCCTTGTGGTTATCTCGGCCTGGGACGACGGAGCAGCCGGCGTGCAGCGAGCGGATCGAGAAGAACGGGCACTCGTTGGAGAAGGCCGGCCCGGCGGCAGCGGGGGAATGCTGGTCATGGGAATTCTCGCGGTACGGAATCACACAAAACATTGAGAAGCATGCAATATGAGGGGGGGGGCGCGCGAGGAGCGGCGTGCCGCCTCTTTGGTCTGGACGTTCATAAAAAGTGAGATGAGATTCCTGATTCCATCCCGTCGTTCCAAAAATCCAAAGTGGAGGGGGAGGAGGAGGAGGAGGAGGGGGGATTATCAAATAACTAAACCAGAAAGCTGGCCAGGCAACGCCACAGGATGTATGTATACAAACGAATACCAACAAAACGTGCAAACATTCCATCAATATGTACGAGACAACATGCCGCCCATTACATGCATCAAAACACCTCCTCAAATTTTCTCGGCGGGCTTTTGCCGTTCTCCTCCTCGCGGCCGGGAGACTCGAGCACGAGCAATGTTGGATATCCTGCCCAACGCACGTCACGTTTATATTTACTGGCCAATGCGATTAGCTTCCTTCTCCCTTCTGATCTGCCGAAGCCTCCGCACTCTTCCCCTCCTCGTCCGCTTCCGGCCGACTCCCATCCCCGGCCCTTTGGGTATCCTGCGATCCCTTCTTCTCCCCGCCCCCACCATCCCGTACAGCCTTCTCCTCAACATCCTTAGCATGCTTCTCAAACTTGTCCTTGTCCTGCTTCACCGTCCTCCACTCCATAGCCAAGCTGCCGAAAATCGTGATACACGACATCGCCAGCGCTAGAACGAAGACCTGTCTCAGCGCCTCGTTGTATGCGCTCACGACCTGGGGCTTCACCGAATCAGGAAAATCCGTGAAATCAAGCGCTCCGTGCTCCTTCATGTAGCTCCTGATGGTGTCTTCGTCGAAAAGCGGGAGCTTTGAAAGCTGCTTCACCAGCTCGCTGGTGAGGACGTTCTGCCCGACGCTGATGAAGATGGCGCCGCCGAGCATCTGACCGAAGAACATGAGCGCGACGCCGATGGACACGTCGATGGGCTTGAGCACGGTCTGCGCGCCGATGTTGGGAGCTTGGAAGGTGAATCCTAGACCGAAGCCGTAGACGAATTGGTAGGCTATCCACTGCGACTGCGGCGTGTCTACTTCGAACATGGTGATTAGGCCGGCGCCGACGGCCATCACGCAGGTTCCGAATATCATTACGGGCGTGTAGTAGCCTACGCGGTGGATGAGGGCGCCGGAAATGCCCGAGGCCACGACGAGGGAGAGAACCATGGGGAGGAGACGGATTCCAGAGTCTACGGCCGAGACGTCTTTGATGGCTTGGAACCAGATGGGGATATAGTAGACTTTGGAAGGCGGGGGGGGGGGGGTTGTTAACTGCCGTTTCTGCCATTGCGTAGATATACGGGCTATTGGAGTTGGAACTACTTACCAAGCACCATCATGGCGGACCCCAGACAAACTGTGGCATAAGTGCCGGCGGCGATACTCTGCTGCCTCATGATCCTGGGAGGTACGGTAGCCGTATCGGGGAACACAATCTGCACCACCACAAACGCGATCAACAACACGCCGCCGAGAGTCAACAGCAAGATGCACCGCCAGCTGTTCCAGGCGTAATCCACCCCGCCCCACTGGAGACACAAGATAATGCAGACGGTGCCCGGGACTAGGAAGACGGTCCCCAGGATGTCCAGCTGCTTGATCTTGTACCAGAAAGGCTTCCTCGTGGTTTTCCTGTCAGGCACCTTGAGGAGGAAGTAAATAAACACCATGGCCACCCCCCCAATCGGCAGGTTGATGTAGAAACACCACCGCCAGGTCACGTTCGTGGTGAAGACACCTCCGAGCAGCGGTCCGGCCACAGACGCAATTCCAAACACCGCGCCGAAGGCTCCTTGGAAGAGGGGACGTCGATGGAGGGGGACGGCGTAGACGATCACCACGACGGCGCCGGCGAAAATGCCCGCCGCGCCAACGCCCTGGATTGCGCGGCCGACAATGAACGCGACCGACGAGGGCGCCGCGCCGCAGACCGCAGACCCGACTTCGAAGAGTATGATGGCGGCCAGGAAGACGCCTTTCACCGCGAAGAAGGTGTAGAGCTTGCCGAACATGAGCTGGGTTGCGCAGGTGGAGAAGAGGTAGGCGGACCCGTACCACCCGATGTCCGTTATGGAGTGGAATTCGTCGGTTATTTCCGGCAGGGCAGTCGAGATGATGAGGCGATCCTAAGGGGGAGAGGGGGGAGAAGGGAGTCAGTTGCGACGTTTTTGGAGGCTGCATTCCCCAGCGCCGGCCATTCCTTTTCCTTTTCCTTTTCCTTTTCTTTTTCTGCGTGTATGGCGGCGGTTGGCACTGATTCAAAAAAGCTCCCATAAATAATGCATGCATACCAGAGCAACCAAAAACATGGAGACGAAAACCGATAAAATCAAGGCGTAGAGCTGCCAGCCTTCGGGATAGTCCATGTGGTCTTCCTCTTCTTGGATCTCGGTGTGCTCTAGGGTGGCTCCTCCTGTCGGCCCGCCATCTTTTGTTGTTGTTGTTGTTGTTGTTGTAGGAGGAGGCATTGCTGGTGTTTCGCCATCATTGGCGAGCTTTTCTTCGGCCTGGCCTGCTTGCTCAATCTCGGAGCCGCTGGCAGGTGATGGCTCCTCCTTTTTGGTTTTCGTGTGCCAGAATACCATGGTGGGTGGCGGTGGTGGTGGTGGCTGTGGCGATGGCTAGCCGGTTGTCGGTGTTTTTAAGGTTGTGTGGTCGGTGGGTAAGGTGTGTTCAAGGGGCGTCTTGTTTTCACAGAGGCGTGGGAGGGACCGGAGGCCAAGACGACGAGCCTAAAGTGAGCTAATCATGCCTTCATGGAGAGCAAGCAGTGCAACCTAAGTGGCGAAGGATGCCCTCGATATCGACTGGATTTGTGAAGTAAAGCAGAGAATGGCTGAGCATTCATAGCAGAGTACCACGAATAGTAAAGAAATATTCAGATGAAGAGAAGTAATTAGACCATTAATGAACCTGCTCAACGCTGCAGTGGCTTACAGTGTTTCCCGTGCCGGGCACCCATCGCTTAGCCTGGCAGCAAGGGTTCATCTATAGACGACCAATGATTGCGCTCTAACGGCGCCAGGTCTCAAATTTCTGCCAAAGGCGGTGAGATATCGGGACCGATTCGATGCCGTTGTTAGTTTAGACGATCCGGCTGCCTGGGCCTTCAACAAGTTGTCGGGTCCCATGCTTCAGCCCTACTACGCGAGAATGTGACTGAAAATATATTTGCAACCGGGCAAAAGAGACGCCATAGCTGCTATGGCTGTCTTGGTATCTGATGGCTGCTGAGGTGGCAGGAGTACCTGTGAGACGTGTACTGCCCTTCGCCCTCGATCTAGGATATTCCGTCTTGTATACATGGCCATAGCTGCGATTCTGGAGAGTTCTTGTGAACACTGACATTGGTCTCGGAAATGGGCGACAACGGACCACCTAAATCCGATATTCGATGGCGGCGTCACCTCGATATCCAGCAATACCAGATCGACACAATCTGGCCTCAAAAGCTAGGCAGTCAAATTAAAGAGGAAAAAGAAAAAGAAAAAAAAAGCAGGCCTGCCACGTCGAAGTAGCACCACAGTTGTATTGTACACCCAACACTACTCACCCTTAGACATCGATACATCCACCCAGTAATTCGGCAGCCTAGTAAGCTGGGGAAGGATGTCTCTTATCTTGCACGTGGACAAAAACGGATTACATAGTTATGCCGTACCTCCTTTCCCATCATTCTATTCCTAGATTCCTGGCTTATGCCTACGAAAACAGCCCACCCCCTGCACCGGCGTTCTACTCGCCGATGTTCCTTTTCACTGCAAAAATAATAGCCACGGAGTCCGTAATGTTGTACATAGTTGAAGCCCCCCCCCCCCGCTCTTTGGCTCTTGGCGATATTCGACGTTCCGAGGATGCAGCTACATATGTACATATGTAAGTGACCTATCAACCGCTTATCAGATCTAGGGACTAGATGACAAAAGGGGACCCAAAGTCCATCCGGGTCCTTGCGTACCTGGGCCCATGGTTACCCAAGGTCTAGGCAGAAGCTTAATCTTTCTTTTTTTCAGGTTTGCTCAAATTGATAATGCACGGCGACCCCCCTACGGGTGATGGACCACACTTATTATGGAACAGAGTGCGTGGTTTGTGAGTCCGTTCCGTTTTATTTCCATACCAGGCAGAAAAGTCTGGCCCTGTAGTTGGGCCATGTGGCGTGGATAGGATGCAGGGTAAGGTGTGCCATCGCAAAGTTATGGGTAGCACGGCCAAAGCAAATTAAAAGCAGGCAGGAGAGCAAAATTATGGATGGATAGGTGCGTTGAGTCTATTAATATGTGTAGAAACAGGGAGTAGGATTGATGCTAGTGCTACCTGCTAGTACTACCTGCTAAATGTACTTGTATGCGAGTGATATTAAGTTACATCCCGCCATATCCTATTGGCCAAGTCGTACAATAGTGGTAGAATCAAATAACCATGGGAATGTTGGTGCGAGGCCGGGAGACTTTGTACTGTGTATGCAAGCGGCTTTTATTCTGTGCTTTTCCAGAACATACCTTTAGCCCCTCTCTCGGCCGCGTATTCGTATTTATCCTGGTGCACATGTGGAGAGCGCATCAAGGATTCCGTCAAGACTCACTTCCACCCCATATACAAACATCTTGCATGCGCATATTGTACAAAGCAGAGTAAAATGAATCCTTTCCGGACAGTGCAGTTGAACGCACGCAACTTGAGTGCTGAGCGTTGTCGGTCTTCGGTTTACCTGAGCTTTTGAAGATTGGCGGATGAAAGATTCAAGTGATGCAAGATGGGGGTGGACCTACAGCAGGTCATGGTTAATGTCTGTTCACGTGCAGGTCTTTCAGCCGGTCCTCCGAATCCCGTCGGAGTTCGCAGCGTAAGTTTGCCGTAGGTAGGACCGGAGCATAAATACGTTGTTGAGCAACAGGCTAACGACTTCCCTAATTGCTTGCAAGTTGGATGCTCCGGGTGATCTGTATAGATAAACCTAGTAAACTGTGAATCTTGGGCATGGTTTCGATGGTCCGCCAGTATTTAACGGACAGAGATCAGTGATCGAGCTGACGAATTGGCCATGTCGTCGCCGCCATCCGGTCATTTCGGGACTGAATTTCGGAGGACTTGGCATTTCCCTTTTGGCTTGCGAGCCCCGGTGTGATAGGCATGAACCCTAGCGTATCCTGGATTATTATAATTGGGAGGCCGCCGCCAAGTTCCAACCTATCCACCCGGCATGGACGGGTTCTCCCTTGTCCATAGCAACATCAAAACTATATCACGCCTAATGGAAGGATTCAGGAGAGAAAATGCCCCGCACTGGTCTGGACGATGACTCTAGTCCCTCAGGTCCGGCTCGCCTATCGCTAGCTAGGGAGCAGGTGCTGACGACGACCTTCGACGGACAAGGCTGAAGTCTAGCACCATGTGCGGCTTATTAGTTTTGTGTAATATGTTTGGCTGTTATGCGAATGTCAGGTAATTGCGTGGTAGGACTTATCGCCAGCATTGCCTCGAGGCTATCTTGCTGTTGCCACCGTCGTGCTGTCTACGGACACATCAATGGATATTTATCAACGGATTTCGATGGTCCACATTATCTCCCCGCACGCCCATGCCGACGACACGGAACGGTTGATGATAACAGACCCTTGTAGGAGACTGAGAATCTCGGGTCTCTGTCGTACAATTCGGTTTTAGGGGCAATTTGGACCTGAAGTTTTATCTAGTTGCCTATGAATCAACTGGGCTGAAGAGCATGGACTACGTGACATTACGACACGTATCCACACATACAATCTCTGGAAAAGCCTGGAAGAGTCTGTGAGCTTGTTTACTGTGGCCGTACAGAACAGAGGTGGCGATGTTCATAGCACCGGCGCGGCCGGCAAGGGGTGTAGGAAGAGACAGGTGGTCTGTTCTGCCATTGGGTGTTCCCCGTTTAAAACGTTGTCTTGAGGGAAGTACTTGGGGATGACCTACTGGTGGCTCCATGATCTCCTCATTGAAACGAAATTAGTTCTAGCATCTTCCACATCAGCATTTACTTCTAGCTTCGTCCATAAAGCCGTGCAAAATGGACCAACGTGATTGATGCCCGCCAACGATGCCATCCATCCTTCCCCTCTCAGCGTTCCAAGCTTGCGCAATGACATGTACACTCTGTGACAGGACCGTAATTTATTGTTTGTTTTTAGACCATCAAACGGGTGCCGTGCGATCGGACTTTAAGCAGATGTGGGCACATACTGAACTTTGAATGGGGGGGTGGTTTTCATTGCTCAGAGTCGAGTGGGCTCTTATCTACTTGGAAGCTATGGCACAATTCTTTGGTAACTCGTCTATGAAGCTTGTCTCCGGCTTCAAAACATCAGCATCCATCCAACTCCTTGCAGGCTCTCTCCAATCCAGCTTCTTTCTGGCTCCCTGATCCTTGTGTATGTATGTGTGTATTTGTTTCCATCCCAGTTCCCAATTACCAATAAACGCCAAAAATAAAATAAAATAACCCCCCCCCCCCCGGCCCCCCCCCGGAGACGGAAAGGTGGTTATTTGATACCGGAGATCTGGGTAAGGGACGACAGATTAAGGGAAACCTGAAGGCAGCCCGAAGAGCGTTTGGAGAGGGTCGAATTCATATCGTCACAGAGAGGTAAAATGGGAAATGCCTGTAAATACACGCCAACAGCGCCATAAGTCTTCACCAACCAATCAATAATACCTGTAAATACCGTACTAGTACACTGTAGAACGAGACTGGAGGATATAACTCTCACATGTTACCACCACCGAAAGGACCGCCGGGCGGGGAGAAATTAGAGCCGACATTGGAGCCGACATCCATGTTTGCGAACATGTCCCATTCTAGGTTGGCAAAATCGACGTAGCCTCCGAACATTGGTTCCCATCGCATTCCGTCCAGAGACTGAGGAATATTTGGTTCTGCTCTTGAAGTGTCGCTCATGGAAACCGAGTCCGAGTTGCTGCCGCTCCGATCGGGGGGTACCACATGTTCGAGCTTGTGGACAAACGGCGGCACATCTGGTTTGTGACCTAAAAGAGCTGTGAGCGCCGCTTCCCTCCGCCTCCACGCCCGGAGAGTCATGACCCCCATGCTGCTCGCGGTGGGATCCGACATGTCAAAAAGTTCCCTGTGATAATGATACTGAAGTCGAACTTGCTCCCACGCACGGTCAACCAGAGGCCCCGATGTCCTGTGGCATAGCTGGGAAGTGATGAATGCGTGTATATCTGCCACGAAATGTGCCTTTAGGAACCAGAGGAAACCCGTCACCTCGGCGATCTGGTAGTGGCGAAATTGAGACTCGACGTTGTACACAGCGAAGGCGAACACACTGTCGGCTTGGGATTGAATTTCGCGAACCCAGTTGGGCCGTTCTGTCGGATGCGAGAATATTCGAACCTTCTCCCTCATTTGACAAGTCATGTCGTATGCCATTCTGTGCAAACCACCGGCAGACAAGTCGCAATACTTTGGCACGAGTTCCGCGAGAGTCGTCTCCAGCTCAGCTACCGATTCCCTGAAAGCTTCAATGTGAGGCGCTTCGGTAGCCTCAGACTGGTTTCCCCTGAGGATGTCCGCCACTGTTAGAAGGTCGTTCTGGAGTATTAGAGGCGACTTGACTAGAAAGGAGGCAATCTTGTAAGTGAGAAGGCAAAACACCATCTCGGTGGGGCCTTCCTTGGGTGTGGGGGGCTCCGTCGCCGTAGGGAAGAGGTCCGCGTCGCTGAGATTGCTGGGCTCTTTGGTATCCCATGCCGTTGGCAGGAACGAGTGTCCGAGACCTGATAGTAGAGCTGCCTTCGCATCGAGCATGATTATTGCCCACCACACGCGACGGCGTATTTCCGTCTCGAACGGTGGGAGTCCCATCGTTTCGCCGTCTCGGTGCATGCCCATCTTCTGGGCCAGTCGGATGACGACCCCGTTCAGAATCCAACAAGCATGTCGGTCATACTGGCCCTGGAGAGAGGTTTGCCATAGAACTAGAGCCTGAACTGTCACCAAGTCGTAATTTACCAGAAACCCCAGCTTGTGCAGGGCACATCGCACCCCCGTCGAGAATCGACGGTACGCCTGCTTTCGTGTGTACCCAAGGATGGAGACACATTCCTCTTCTTCGAGGGACACGACTGCAATGGCGTATGTCGCAAACAATAGTGCTTCGATGTTTCTCGGGATGTTTCGAGTCGGACTGGCGGCTTCCTGGAAGTAAGGCTGCATGGTTGGGACGTGAATAACCTTTGTGAGGGGATTTACCCTCTCCAAGAATGTGTGCCACAGTCGAAACACGTTAACGGGGTCCGGATGCAGCCCATCGAGGTCGACGCCAGGGGAGTCGCCGAAAAGCATGTCCTCGGTATCAGTGTTGGGGGTTGGCGCATCCGACGGAGTGGTTTCTTCGTCCTGGGAGTCAAGGATCTCACGCATGCTTTGAAGCTGGTACGGGTTAGTTGAATTCGCCCTCTAGCAGGCCATTGGATATGGTTTACACACCTCATCATACAAGTGGCTCCAGAGAGGATTATCCATGAATCTCATGTTACCCTTCTCCTGAACCAGCCTTGGGGTCGACCTTTTGAGGTAGTCGTCCGGGCTGTGAATGGTGGACGGTGTTGGGGACGCAGCACTTGAAGCAGTCGGGCTCGACTTGACGCCGGTCGACGAGGCAGCATACTCCTTGAGAAGTTCCTCGCATCGGGCTAGACGTTCCTGGAGGTCTTGGTTCGGCCTCCTCCGTTTCCTAGGAGGGGCCGGCTTACTAGGTTGGCAGGCGACATTTGCCTAGAGCCCCCATCAAAAACCAGAACAGTCAATAAAAATTCACATTGATAATGCTAGGGGCCACGGTCCAGAGAACCCATAGCTCGCCTCCGGCCAACACTCCTGGGACCACTACTGACCTTGACGCAGTTCGAGCAGGGCGTGTTTCGGTCGCACTTGATCTTGCGATGCTGGCAAAGAACGCAAGCCAGGATTCTCGTTGGTTTCTGCAGTGGTAGTGGCACAGCAGATGGTGTGTTGGAGGCCATCCCGCGCCAAAGCCGAAGTATGTAGCAGGTCTCAGTCCATTACTTGAAGGCAAGCCCCGCGCAAGAGAAGCTGCTTGCGAATGTGCATACAAAGAGACCTAGTTATCTCTGTGTATGCGCGCCCGGCAGCCCCGGTAATTGCGAATTTGTGATAAACTGGATGAATCAAGCGGGCGACGAGTCTGAGAAGGACAGAATGGCACTGGGCCTGCCAGAAGGGTGAGGGTTTGGGGTTTGGGGGGGGGGGGGGGGGATTTGCCGACTTGGAGGAGTGATGGATGTTGTTAACCAAATACTGGCAGTGGGGAAAGGTGCCCCAGGCTCTGAATGGGATGAAAAGCAAATGATGCTGTTCAAGGGTAGATGGAATTCGAGGTTAAAGCACAACCTGAGGTCGAAAAGTAGTGAGAAACAGAAACGGCCGGCTCGGTGGAATGAAGCGTCTTATGAATGGATGCGGCTCGGAAATTTCTCAAGCTTATAGTTAGGTAGTGTAAGTGGTGAGAGGGATGTTGTGTGTGTGTGTGTGGGTGTGGATATGGCTGCGAGAGAGTGCGGGATGCGTGAATGCCGTAGCAAAATATGACGTCTCCCTGTCGGTACCTATCTGCGACAAAGGGAGAGTAAACCAAAACCGTTCAGGGCGAACGGGGGGTTGAGACAGGGTGTGGTATTCCGTATATGGAACCAGTACGTGACAGGTACAATCGGAGAGTTTGGAGGCAGGTGCGTGAGTGAGTCGGGTCCGCTTAGTTTCGTTGCTTGGACGCGGAGGACGATACGTATCTGTGGGATGTGTGCGAACACAGCCTCACCGGCGCACTAGGTTCAATGTTGGCTTAGGAGCTAGGTGGAAGAGGAAAACCAATGCCTCATGGGCGACATCGAAACCCAAACAGGATACCGTGATTCAAAGCAAAGTCTTCTGCTCAAAGTCTTTGGTAGGCCTGGGCCTGCTGCCGAAGGAGCGAGCTTGCTCCGTGGAGGGGTGGACGGGTGCTTGTAAGAGTCCGACCCCGATGCGGCTGTCCAATCATCGTCATTCTTGTCGGGTATCGCGTGGGGCTGCATGTGGACCTCTCAAAACTTGCAACAAACAGTCAAGACTACCTACCTAGGTGGTGCTGCTCGTTGATGGCTGTTTCCTCCTCCTACAACTACCTACCTAGTAGGTAGTTCTCTATTTAGCAGCATCGATGCATCCAGCATCACACCCACAAGTCGTTTTGGTACGAGAGAGTTGCGGTTAACCCTTCAATTCGTCGCCGCGTCTTGTTCAGTTCGGTGCTTTGTCGGAACCCAAACCAACAACAAAATCCTCCCTGGAAACGCACCAAACCGTCTTCACTCAGTATTCGACATTCAACGACAATCTTCTTCCTTCCTGCAAAGCCGCACCTTCTTCTAGGTATTCGAGATGTAGCGATGAGTTTTCGGATCAAAGCCCAGGCGTGCTAGTCAAATCTGTAATTGTAATATGATACTGCTGCAACGCCAGTCATCAAAGATGCCGCAAAGGGGTCTAGGGTTGGAAAGGATTTGTCTTGGATGAATTGGCCATCCCGGGAGGAACGGGCAGGTGACCAGCAGGAGCTGGCTTATCCCGTTTTTGTCCGGACAGAAGCCTCCAATTCATCTCACCTCCGGACGAAATGCGGTGTCGTGCCAATGTCGCGTATGGGGACAGCCGGAGCATATCGGGTCTCGCTGCATCGCACCCCCGTCTGACGCGGTATGACTCAGCCCGGGCTCTCCTGGACGGCACCCGCATCCGACGCCACCACAAGAGCCCTTCTTCTAGCGCGCTGGAGTGCTCGTCGATGATTTCTACCCTTTAAGTGCTTCTCCCACTCGTGTTCCATGGTAAATGTCCTGTTGCAGGTGTCACAGACCTTACGGCAATGCACCCCCTTCTTGTGAGAGTTGTCCAACAATACTGCGCGAGCAGTGGTCGAAACCGCAGTTGGAAGTGGAAGGGGTGTTCCGGCCAGGAAGTTGTTGGTTATCTGCATTGCTGGCTCCACCACGTCTTCCTTCCATTGTGATAAATCCGAGCTGTCCACGAGGTAGAGAGAGTCCGACAGGCCGTGTTGCTCCAGCCCTCGTATGGTCCGTAGCCTAATGTATCTCAGCTGCCCTTTGGCGCATTGCCTTGTTGCCACCTTCATATTCTCCAAGCACTCGTTGAGCAGCCTCGGCTCCTTCGCAGCCGATTTGAAATAAGGCTTGAGTTCTTTAGGCCCGACAGACTGCCATATCCCCTTAGTATAGTCGATGTTCTTCTTAGCGGATGCCGCCTGGGAGAAGCTGTCAAGTTGGGACTGAACCTCGTCGAGGACGCCGCGGTCGACCATCTTGTCCACCCTGGTTCGCAGTCGCTCTTCAAGAGTTTCTGGCTCAGTATATACCCAAAATAGCAAGGCAGGCCAAGGTGCCTCTTGCTGGTTCTCGAATCGCTTCCTCTCCTGTTCCGCATATATATCAGAAGCCCGCCTGCCAGTCCTTAGAAAAATCTGCAAGGAACGTCTGATCTTTCGAATCTCGTTTGGATGCCAGCGGTCGGCCATGATCGGATCGACTTCCCGCAGTTTCTGGTATATAAGCTCAGGGGGTCCGTTAAGAATGGGGTGCTCTGAGAGCTCAGAGTCGGCTGGCTCCTCGACCTCAATGGCTCGGTCGTTGAAGAGGAGCGAGTCTACATAATAGTGAGTGCCGCCAACAACAATGGGCAGGCGACCTCGTTTCCGAATATCATGAATGATGGCGGATGCTTCCGGTTTGAACTTGGAAATGTCCCAGGTATCTGTGTTAACGTCGATAATTCCTAGGAGGTGGTGGGGAACACCACGCTGTTCCTCAACCGTCATTTTGTTAGTTACGATTGGCATGCCTCGGTACATTTGCATTGCATCGGCATTTATTATCTCTCCATTAAATCGAAGTGCCAGCTCCACCGCAAGCTGTGACGATATTGTTAGCAATTATTTCCACCTCCAGAGCGACCCCAGGGCGACGATCCGTGGCAGCAATTCGCATTTCATGGTGCTTCATGCGAATCGACACGGTTATAGTCGACAGTGTGGAGTCACGGTGGAGGTAGAACTTACATACATCTGATTTTCCTGTTCCCGTGGAACCAAAAATGACAACTAGTGGGTCTTGTCGAGGTTTTGCAGCCATCTTGAAGATTTTTTCTGCCAATTTTGATAAAAATGGTAGCATGAGTATTCGTCGACAGGCACTGGATGTTAAAGGAAATGAATTTGAATGCGATAGATGTCAGGGAGGAAGGTGGGGAGATTTAAAGTATGTTAGCCAGAGGGGGACCAGTGCCTCTTTCGCAGAAATCCTCGAAGTCTCGGCGAATCAGACCGACGACAGGAATGAAAAGCTTCCCCACACAAGCCGGGCCAGGTCATAGTTACTGCACTGCGCAGCCCTGACGTCGGCGCCCGTCGGGTGATCTATGGTCCGTTGTTTGGCCGCAGCTGCGCTGGTGCAAAGTTGGACTAGAGTGAAAAGTTTTGCGCCAAGACAAAGAGGGCTTAAGTCACTCCCATGGCCCATAAGAATTGCAGGGGTACGCGTGCTATGTACCGTACGACGATTTTCCTGGCTATACTCATGGTATGTCTGTCCAGTTTTCTATTATATATAATATAATTAAAGCTTCCTATGCATACTTTTCTCGCCTGATTTAAACATCATCGAAGCGGCATGGAATTGGGTGAAAGATTACATGGCACAGCATTTCCCAAAGAAAATATCCTATTACCGCTTGTAGGCCGCTGTTAATAAGGTATGGGAGTCGATTCCCCTGGAGTTTCTCGAGGGTTTTTACATAGTATGTCGGAGCGATTAGAGGCCGTGATCGCGGCTATTGGTATGCATACAAAGTTTTAATTATATTGTATATAGTAAAGCTGGAAAGAAATACCATGAGTATTGCCAGGCAAATCGTGGTACGGTACGTAGCACACGTACCCCTGTAATTCTTATGGGCCATGGGAATGACTTATGCCCCTCTTGGTCTTGTTCTCCAGGAAGGCGCCAGCTAGCCTTCAGAGCTTGTGCCGAGGTCACGTGCAGCTCCCACATGGACCACTCAATTTGGACACATGTTCGCAATTGGAAATTAGTCAATTCTGTGGACACCTCTGGCCAGATATCACTTCGACCTTTCCACCAGACTTTCCTTTTAAACTCCATTCTTAAGGTCTCTAACTTTTTTCTGGAGCATATTCCCGCCGCTCATTCCCTCTTCTCTTCGCCTTGGATGGTTTAGATCCGTTTTTCTCCTTCTAGCAAGTCACAATGAGTAGCCGTAAGTTTTCTTCCCCGTCACCAAATTTACTCCCATCGCGTCGCAAGAGCCACATCCATTCCCACCGAAAGCCCAGCAGCCACCAGAAGTCGTGATGCATCGTGGGAGCCCAGCTCTGGTAGTGGCCGTCCAATTGCCCAAGAAAAATACGTCCCGAAAGAAGTCAATGGCACAAGCGGCTGCTACCATGGCGCCGTTGTTTACATTCCCCTCTCGCTTGGCACCAAACCTGAACAAGATGGACGCGAAATGCTAATTTGCCCCTACTATTGCGCTAACACAGTACGGTTCCTCGATCTTATCAAACCCTTCGTGCCGTTCCTCCCAGAGGTTCAGCAGCCTGAAACGAAGGTGCCCTTCAACCAGAAGTTGATGTGGACCGGCTTGACGCTCCTCATCTTCCTGGTCATGAGCCAAATGCCTCTTTATGGCATCGTGTCCTCCGATACATCTGACCCGTTATACTGGCTGCGCATGGTGATGGCTAGTAATAGGGGAACGCTCATGGAATTGGGTATTACTCCAATCATCTCCTCCGGCATGGTGTTCCAGCTCCTCGCCGGTACCCATATGATCGACGTCAATCTTGACCTCAAGGCCGACCGCGAACTCTACCAAACTGCCCAGAAGCTCTTCGCCTTCATCCTATCGGCTGGAACTGCTACTGTCTACGTCGTCACCGGCATGTACGGTCCTCCCACCAACCTTGGCATGGGAATTGTACTCCTTCTTATTTTCCAGCTCGTCATTGCCGGCATGATTGTTATTCTTCTCGACGAGCTCCTTCAGAAGGGATATGGCTTGGGAAGCGGAATCTCGCTCTTCATTGCAACCAACATCTGCGAGTCCATCATGTGGAAAGCTTTCTCACCTACCACCATCAATACCGGCCGTGGCCCCGAGTTTGAGGGTGCTGTGATCGCTCTGTTCCATCTCCTCATCACCTGGCCCAACAAGCAGCGTGCCCTTCAGGAGGCATTCTACCGCCAGAACCTCCCCAACATCATGAACCTTATGGCTACTCTTGCCGTTTTCACCGCCGTTATCTACCTCCAGGGATTCCGCGTCGAGATCCCCGTCAAGTCGTCCCGCCAGCGTGGTGCTCGCGGCTCCTACCCCGTCCGCCTCTTCTACACTTCGAATATGCCCATCATGCTTCAGTCCGCTCTGTCTTCCAACATCTTCCTTATTAGCCAGATGCTCTACTCGCGCTTTAGTGACAACCTCCTCGTCCAAATTTTTGGTGTCTGGGAAGCGAAGGAAGGTTCTGCCCAACTGTCAGCTACCTCTGGTCTCGTGTACTATATGTCCCCGCCTCTCAACTTCAAGGATGCCCTTATTGATCCCCTCCACACGGTCGTTTATATCTCGTACATGCTCACCGCCTGCGCCCTCTTCTCCAAGACTTGGATTGAAGTCTCTGGCTCTAGCCCTCGTGATGTTGCCAAGCAGCTCAAGGATCAGGGCCTCGTCATGGCCGGCCACCGCGACCAGAGCATGTATAAGGAGCTCAAGCGCATCATCCCTACTGCTGCCGCTTTTGGTGGTGCATGCATTGGTGCTCTTTCGGTTGCGAGCGATCTCATGGGAGCTCTCGGATCTGGTACCGGTACTCTGCTTGCTGTCACGTAAGTTCACTCACTACTCGCTTCTTTTCCCAAGTCTCATCGCTAACATTCCACTCTCTCCAGCATCATATATGGCTACTTTGAAGTCGCTGCAAAAGAGGGTGACCTTGCTGGCATGAAGGGCGCTATTATGGGCAGCTAAGCTCGTATCACACAGAGCCCTAGGCTACTCTAAAATAACTCCATGTTGCCGTGTTAATTCTGATATACCTGCTGGCTATAGAACTGACGTATGGAGTAGGTGGCGGCCTGTATATTAGTGGGAGCGCTAGTGGCTACGCTTTCATATCGTGGTGCCACTTTAAGCCACCCGAACAAGAAAGGGAAACTGAAAAGATGAGGTGAGGAGGTGAGAACTACATTTGGCGTCCGATCGTCTTGAATTTCACCCAAGGGAACTCTGGACTGGTGAATAGAGAAGCAACAGGGCTGGGTGATACTGTATCTAAGCAATTGCTGACTCAACATGTCTCTTGCCCATTTGTAAGGCGTCTCTTTTGGAATAGCATCAAGCTTGGCAAATTTTTAACTGAAGAGTTCATTGTGTTTTCAAAGGTGCCGTTTGTTCTGGAGCCCTTAGTCAGTGACAAAGCGAGAGTTCAGAGTCAGCCAAGGACCCTTCCAACATGATGCTAGACACGTCGGGACTATCAGCTGCATACATAGTACAGCACGAGGCGAGGTGGGCAAGCGTGGGCCAATCGGAGTTAGCCCCGTGCCGTCCACACTAATACTAAAGTTGGATTGCGACTCAGTAGCATTGGATTTTGTGACTGAGATGTTGGAATTTGGTTAGGTAAACTTCACTTATGATAACCATGTTTTCAATTCAATCCCATTGCAATTGAAGAAATTAGACTATCTCTTTCGAAAATTTGTGCTCTATTGTTCCAGAAGGAAACAATGGGGTCAATTGTGAAAAATATCATTGCCGGTGACATCATTAAGGGCTCAAAGATAAGGTTGATTACCAAGCACATGTGCCGGCAAGTCATTAGTTAGTTAACTCGCGGTATCTACATACATATATAATCGCTTAAACGTGCATATATACATGCATACAATCTCCAGACCTTTTCTTTCTTTCCACGCCATGGGCCCCTAGTCAGCATTTTCAACGAGGTTTTCATAATGTACCGGGACGGAACTGAGAAGCATGCAGTCCCCAGACCGCCTCCTAGGCCATTAGGACTTTGAGGATGAGAAGATGAGCCGAATACGCAGGATTGTCATAGGTGTGTACGATACCTATTCCGCTATGACTATATAATAATTTTGCTGTAAATAGAGAAATTGCAAGTACGTATTACTCTTCATTACTACTTGCCATTGTGAATTGTGGACTCGATCCATAACATCATGCGTGTCCATTGTATATACAGTCTAACATGTGAAAGACTATGTCATCAGCATCATCGTCGTCGAGGACATGGCGGAGGACCTGTTCGACTTGACCTTGGCAGCTTGGCAGGTACGACGGACGCACAGGCAGTAGCGGCGGAAATACAACCCCACTGCCCTCTGTCCCACATGCGGAGTTTTTACACTAAAGTTGCTAGGTGTGACTGGGGTGGCGACCGGCCATTGTTGCATCCATTTTGCAGTCAAAAGTACTAGTTCTTTCCCCCAACCTCGCCGAGTCCAGTTAGGCCTTCCAACTTTCTTTCACCCGTGTTCACAACCTACTCTATTGGTTTTGTCTATCGTCTTGAACCTTTTGCTGTTGGCCACGCAGTTTATGCCATAGACACTCGGTACTCTCTCACGTGCCTCTCGGATGGGAATCTGGTTGACAACATTCCTCCCCGCTGGTTCAAAATTACCCAGAAGCTTGGAGCCGCATCTTGCCGACCGCCCGACCGAAAGCCGGCGCTGTTCTCAGCCGTTTTCCCATCCGCGACCACGCGGGGGAAGGCCTCGAAGATGGGCTTCGCTGCTTGTGGCTGGCCTATCTGGGAGGTTGATGATTTTTCACAGTGTTTTCAACAAGAGTATGTACCTTCTTTTTTTTTTTTTTTTTTTTTTTTTTTTTTTAAATTCCCCCCAGCCAAGGCTTCCCAATCGTCAGGTAAGGGGGCTATGGTTGTCTTGCTTGTGCAACAATATGCTATGGAAAGGGACTGGGGTTGCTAACCGGCAATAAATTCCACGCCACAGCTATCTAAAGGTCCTCCTACCTCTAATTGTAATATGTCTTTCGTTCCTCTACCTCGCGACACACGGAGCAGTCGCCATTGTCAAACGAAGAAGCGGGTATGAGCCGCTCAAAAACCATTCGTCTCCAGACCTTGCTGCGCGACACACCGACCTGCCTCCCCACGAAGAATACCAAGACGACTCTGAAGACGAGCAAAATGCCCTAACCATGGGAGGTGGCCGTTTGGCACTTGTGAAAACCACTACTCGCGGTTCCATCGTCCAATCCGACAACCCCCCTGCCGAGAACGTTACCGTCACACTCGAGCTTCTATCCATCTTGGGTCTCATCGCCATCAATATCTTGTCTCTTGTACTACCAGACGGATCTAGCCAAGGCACGACTGCTCCGATCGCAGGGCTTGCTTCTTGGGCCTATACCCTTGCTCTCGTCAGCTTGCGACTGTTCGTGGGGAAAACACAGTGGCGAGTCCCCAGGCTTTGGAATAACACGGCATTTATATACGGCTTCCAGTGGATATTCTCCCTGTTGATGTTTCGATCGGTCCTGATCCACCCGTACAACGACCTTGCCCAGATTTTTGGAATATTCAATTTTGCACTGGTAACCATTTTGTTTGGCATATGCCTGACTACGCGAAAGGGAAACAAAACGGTCATTCTGGAATGGGAGGGTAAAATAGAGCCCCCAAGGGAACCCTTGGCGTCGCTCCTCTCTTTGGCAACATTCTCGTGGGTGGATCCTATTGTGTGGAAGGGATATTGGCAAGATACGTTGAGGCTTGAGGATGTGTGGAATCTATTGCCAAGAGACAAGGGAGCCGCGATCCTCGCCGATTATCGCCAACTCCAGAAAACAACGTCTCTTGCTTTTCACCTTTTTGGATATTTCAAGGGCATGGTGCTGGCGCAGTGCGCATGGGCGGTTGTGTCGGGCGTTGTGACGTTTATCCCAACCCTCCTACTCAAGGCGATCCTCGAGTACATCCAGGATCCAACGATAGCACCCAAAAACGTACTTTGGCTTTATGTCATCCTCCTCCCGGTATCCGACATTTTTCGGTCCATTTGCGACGGTATGGCCCTGTGGACCGGTCGAAAAATATGTATTCGTATCCGGGCGATTATGGTGGGCGAGATTTACGCAAAAGCCCTTCGGCGCAAAGCTGCTGCGGGCAAAGACTCGGTTTTAGGAGTAGACAAGAAAAGGCTCGAGGACGTTGTCGAAGAGAGCAAGTTTGACAAGCTTAAGCGAAAACTTGGGTTGAAGACGAAAAAGACAACCAAAACCAACGGAGCGGCCACGGCTGGAGGAGCCGTGGCTGCTAAGGACGTTGATGCGGACGAGCAAGCAAACATGGGAACAATCATAAATCTTATGTCGGTCGACAGCTTCAAAATTGCCGAGATCACGGCTTACCTTCATTTCCTATTCGCCGCCGCTCCCACGCAGCTGATCGTCGCCATCTATCTGCTCTTCACAGTCATGGGCCTGAGCTCCATCCCCGGTCTCATCGTCATGGTGCTGCTGTTGCCGATCAATATCGCATTTGCAACTGGCTTCAACTCGAGCCAAAAGAAGATAATGGCGGCAACAGACAAACGCATCCACACCACCAACGAGATCCTCCAGAACATTAGGATCATCAAGTACTTTGCCTGGGAGCGCAGATTCCGCGGCGTTGTTGACGAAAAACGATCTGCGGAGTTGAAGGCCCTGCGGAAGCGTTTCCTCATCTGGGCCGGCGCGGTAGCTGTTTGGAACACCGTGCCAGTACTCATTACCTTCTTCTCCTTCATGGTCTACACCTTGATCGAGAAGAAGCCGCTATATCCGTCGGTTGCCTTCACCGCCATATCTCTATTCTCGCTGCTGCGCATCCCTCTTGACCAGCTTGGCGACATGATTGCGCATGTGCAAGAGTCTAAGGTCTCGATCGATCGTGTGGAGGAGTTTCTCAACGAGGAAGAAACCGAAAAGTATGAGCAACTCGGCGAAGATAACACCGATGAGGACGGCCGGCAAGTGATCGGATTCCGTGACGCGACCTTCATCTGGGGAAGCAAAGCCACAGTTGCCGAGGATGGATCCATGGCTTTCCGGCTACTTGATCTCAACATTGACTTCCAGATCGAGAAATTGAACGTCATAACTGGACCCACGGGCTCGGGCAAAACATCGATGCTGATGGCTTTGCTGGGAGAGATGACAAGCATCAAGGGCAAGGTTTATCTTCCAGGTGGCAGAAGCCGCGAGGATGTAAGACCTGATCCGGAAACCGGCCTAGCTGAGACGTGCGCTTATGTCGCACAGCAGGCGTGGCTTGTCAATGCCAATATCAAAGACAACATTCTATTCTCGGTCCCGTACGACGAGCATAGATACAGGGAAGTGATCGTGGCATGCGCTCTCGAGCGGGATCTCGAGGTCCTCGACAACGGTGATGAGACGCTTGTTGGCGAAAAGGGAATCACCCTCTCTGGAGGCCAGAAGCAGCGGATATCGCTGGCGCGGGCAGTCTACTCAAACTCCAAGCACTTGCTTCTCGATGACTGTCTCAGCGCAGTCGACTCCCACACGGCACAGTGGATTTTCAACAACTGCATCCGTGGTCCCCTGATGAGTGGACGAACGTGCATCTTGGTCTCCCACAACATGCCACTTTGTGTCCCCCGTTCGCACTATGTCGTTGTGCTTGATAATGGACGAGTGTCGGCGCAAGGGCCATCCGACAAGGTGATTGCCTCCGGCAAGCTTGGGGAAGAGGTTCAAAAATCCAGGCCTGGCTCCGTGGCTGTGTCTCGAGTCCCGTCTCGCGTGCCTTCCAGCGTCGGTGGCGGGAGCGGTGCTACTGCCGTTGGCGAAGACGGAGGAGGAGCCAACGGACAGCAAAAGACCAAGGATGTCAAGAAGAAGGATGCAATGGAGGAGTCGAAGGCTGTTGGCGCTGTCACATGGCCTGTCCTCAAGCTCTATCTGTCGTCCATGGGAAGTTGGTGGTTTTGGGCCACCACTGCCTTCGTGTTCATCTTCCAGCAGCTTGCCAGCGTTGCATCCAACGTCTGGGTCAAAGAGTGGGCAAACCAGTACCCTACCGACAGCGTGGCAAATCCGCATCTGAAAGTTGCATCTGGGTCTTTTGCTAGCCAGTCGTCGTCCCAGGCATATTTTGGCTCGGTGGCCAAATATGTCGCGCCTCAGTCCTGGTGGACTGGGAACAACGCTTCGGTGAATACGTCGGCAGATGATCAGGGCGTGAATGCCACCTACTACCTTACCATTCTGGCTGCTATCGGCATCGCCGGCGCCTTCTCGGCATTGATGAGGGATCTCTGGGTCTTCTACGGATCGTTGACAGCATCTTGGAGAATACACAACCGCCTGATGCACGCTATTACCGGAGCCAGGTTCAAATTCTTCGACGTCACCCCCCTCGGCCAAATTATGAACCGTTTCAGCAAGGACTTGGAAGCCCTTGACCAAGAAGTGTCGCCAATAGCCATTGGCGTCATGACATGCGCGCTCGGCATTGTTGTCACCGTCATACTTATTGCCACCATCACTCCCGGCTTCTTGATCGCGGGCATATTCATCACTCTGCTCTACGTCTTCGTCGGCACTTTTTACATCCGCGCATCAAGGGATCTAAAGAGGTTAGAGTCTGTCCAGCGCAGTCCACTCTTCCAGCAGTTTGGAGAGACCCTCACTGGAGTCACAACGATCCGAGCGTACGGAGACGAGCGCCGGTTCATCCGGGACAATCTCCAGAGGATCAACACTCAATCCCGGCCCTTCATCTACCTCTGGGCCTGTAATCGGTGGTTGGCATTCAGGACCGATGTCGTCGGCGATCTCGTCGTGTTCTTTGCCGGTGTTTTCATCATTATCACCCTGGGTCAAATCGATGCCGGCTCGGCAGGTCTCTCGCTAACCTACGCCATTAGCTTTACGGAGTCAATTCTCTGGCTTGTTAGACTGTACGCTACCAATGAGCAAAACATGAATTCAGTCGAACGCATCAAGGAGTACCTCGATGTCGAACAGGAGGCGGAAGCCGTGATTGAAAAGTCCCGGCCGCCGGTTGAGTGGCCTGCCCACGGGGAAGTCGAGTTTGTCAAATACTCGACTCGGTACCGACCAGAACTCGATCGTGTTTTGCGCAACGTAAACTTCAAGCTGGAGCCCCACGAGAAGGTTGGAATTGTTGGTAGAACGGGTGCTGGAAAGAGTTCTTTGACTCTTGCTATCTTCAGGGCCCTCGAAGCAGATGAAGGAAAGATCATGATTGATGGGGTTGACATCTCGACCATCGGGCTTCAGGACCTCCGTGACGCCATCACCATCGTCCCCCAGGAACCCACTCTCTTCACCGGCACAATCCGGACCAACCTCGATCCCTTCGAACTTTACACCGACGCCGAGATATTTGAAGCTTTGCGGCGGGTGCACCTGATTGGTCCCAGCGAGAAGATTCCAACGGCAACCACTACCCCCGTTGCTACTAGCGCCGCATTAGATTCCGAGCCGGAGAGCGAGCAGACTCCGACCAACAAGAACGTGTTCGTCGATCTTTCGTCTGCCGTCAGCGAGTCCGGATCCAACCTGTCCCAGGGCCAACGCCAGCTTCTCTGCCTCGCGCGCGCCATGCTCAAGAACCCTAACGTGCTAGTTATGGATGAGGCGACGGCGAGCATCGACTACGCGACCGACTCCAAAATCCAGGAGACAATCCGCGAGCTCACGAGCACCATCATCACCATCGCCCACAGACTGCAGACCATCAGCGATTACGACAAGGTGATCGTGCTCGATAAGGGAGAGGTAGTCGAGTTTGGGCACCCCTGGGACTTGATTAGGAAGAAGGACGGGCAGTTCAAGGGCATGTGCGAGACGAGTGGGGACATGGACGTGCTGCTTGTTGCAGCCAAGAAGGCGTGGCAGGCGAAGTTTGGAGATGGAGAGGGTCGTAGTACCGATGTTACGAGCAACGGGGGCCAAGAACCACAGAATGGATCGAGTTGAGTGTGGATGCATAATGAATGCAATGTGAAGAAGCATAGGGAGGCTCGCTCAGCTTGCAAAACCAAAATGTGGTCTTTCACCATCAAAGATTTATTTTTTTGCCTCAATAGATAATATTCGGTAACCGGCGTATCGGCACGGGAGGCTATTCCAATTGTGTATTTGGTTTTATTTTCCTCACGCAATTTTTAGGCAATAGAAAAATAGGCATAATCATTATCATGATGTTGATAAAACCAGTTAAATAAATAATTCCTTTTTGTTTTATGGCCAACCATGTGTGAATCGGATGCACTCGGTCTTTTGCTGTGTAGTATGGGTAGACTACCTAATGTGGAATATAAATCTCCACTGCCTTCCAAGGAGCATTTGGCGCAGTACCCAGTTCCGAGACCATGAGCTATACTTTGAGAGAGATTTAAGATCTGACAGTGATGGGGGCAATCACTCATGGGGTTTAACCCTGCGCTATACGATTTTTTTTAATTTTTAATTTTTTTTCCAATTTTTTTTTTAAATACAGGAAAAAAAAAAAAAAAAGATTCCCGTCTTGTTCAAGGCACACACAGCATTCGCCCCGTTCCCAACCTGCATATTTTGCGACATGCCGCCAGGAAATTTGGCAAGATGCTCGAGAAAGGCAATGTGGGGCCATCCCATCCATGGCTTAGGCGCCGCTGTCTCTTCTTACGCACGCACCGAGGCTTGCAAAAGTCGCGGGGTTCCTAAAACATGCTAGTAAAATAGAGACAGAGAGAGAGAGATATATATATATACATAGATATAGATATATACATTCCCATTAGTACGAAGGGTGCGGCGAGGCAGGCCCAGCTGGACTACCTGCGTGCATGTCCCCGTCGTTTAATACGCTGCCCAACGCGCGTTTGTATTGGTTACAACGCGAGTCGCCGGTCGAACGCGCAGCAGGGGCCGCCGCCCTGCATGTTGTTATTATCCGGGACTTGTTGCCAAAGCAAAATTTATTGGATATTGTCATTGATGGGCGGGAGCAGTCGAAAACAATGGCCAAATACTAAGATGGGTGGGTAGGTGGAGGGGCGACAGAACCGAACCGAACGGGACCGGAGGTAGATCCCCGCCCGGCCTTGACGCTTCCCTCGGAGATGGACCCGGTAAGTCTTCGAATTAATATCGTAGTTCGAGATCGGCACTTGTTTGTAAATAAATGTTTTATTTTCAACTCGGTAGTGTCAGGTGTGCATGGACCAAATAAACCAATTCGGCCATATCCCGAAAGTCTGTTTCAAACATCCATGGATACTTGTTCCAGTCCTTAAGGTCAGGTGGGGACATTAACGTCGAAGTCCAGGCTATATGTGTACTGGGGTTCCATGTCTGTAGACTTCTTACCCTATGTCGCTTGAAATACGAAACAATCAATTTATATAATAGCTTCAAGTCTTGGAGCTTGTATCCTTTCTCAAAGAACAGGTTCCGAGTCCTTTCACCCCGGGATGCACAGTATCAATGCTATTGCTATTCTCACAGTTTCTCCCGCATCTAGACAATAGGTTGAGCTAAACCTCTAAGATCACTCCCTCTCCCTATCACTCCTTCATAGCCCTTCCGAACACCGTAACCACCCCGCTCGTCCCGCCAACCGCAAACGTATCCCCCCACCCCCCTTCCTTCCAGGCCAAGCAAGTAGCAACATGAGCCCTATCCTTCTTCTCCCTCCCATCGCTCCCAAGCACCTTCTTACCGCCCTTTGCCTCCCTCAATCCCCACGGCACGCGGAGGGTCCTGGCAACATCCCCCGAAAGCAAATCCCACACCCAAATCTTTGCGTCCGCCCCGCCGCCTTCTCCCTCGCCTTCTACTCCTCCGTTCCCCCAATCCGCCTCATCACCACCAAGAACCCATCTCTCCCTCCCTCCCAGTATCGGCTGCAGACGAAACTCCGCGTTCCTTCTCCCCTTCCCCTTGTATGTTTTCAAGCAAGTGCCGTCGGCTCTATCAAACAACCTTACCCCCTCCCCCAAACTGCTCACCAAAACACTCCTCCCATCCCTCGTAAGATCTAGTCCTGTAATAGGTGACCCCACAAGATCAGCCGTCACCTTGCCCGTTCTAACATCATAACTCCGTACCTTCCCATCCACGCTCCCGCTTAGGATTTCACACCCTCTGACTGCGAGCGCCTGCACCGCATCCCTTGCCTCGTCGAGCACCATCACGGGTCTCGCGGAGTTGGACTTCAGATCCCATATCCGCACCGAGGTATCAAAGCCTCCACTTATCAAGAGGGAATCATTTTCCCCCGCAAACGCCACGGCATTTATGCGCCCGCTGTGCCCGTGTGCCCCTCCTATCCGTCGGATCGGGCTGGACGTCCCGGCACTGGCAGCGACGTCCCACAACAGGATGGCGCGGTCGCTGCCGGAGGAAGCAAAGTGCGCATTGTCGCTCGACACGGTGAGGGAGAGCACCGAGTATGCGTGCGAGGTGTATGTTGCTATCAACCTGCCTTGAGGTATGCCGCCAGAGGTAGCCTGGGAGCTGTGCTTGGCTGCAGGGTCATTGTGTCGTATGTAAGATGAGGTGGGCGTGGCTGAAACAGGGACTGTAGTGGACGGGTTGTATAGTCTGATGGATCTGTCCGAGGAACCAGTCAAGATGTAAGTTCCTGGCGTTGCAGAGTAAGTGAGAGCGTGGACGGGTCCTATAGACAGGTACGTGTTAGCTATGGTGACTATTTCTGTAACAACCCGTGAACACCAGCATCCAAGGTAGAGTAGTAGGCTACAGGTCTCAGTTAGCGACAAGTCGGATGGATGTGTACAGCACGCCCTCGCCGCCAGCAAAGCTCAGGTAGGCTAGTTCAGCTCCGATCAGAGTATGGTTAGGTTGCGCCACCCTCCGTCATGAACAGCAAATGTTGTGCGACGCCCAATGCCAATCCCAGCGCCTGCATTCCTAGTGCACTACCACATCATCCCTATTTCTACCGAAAGGCTTTTGCTGTCAGCTCGGCGCTCCCGTGACCAGGTAAGGTTCGGGAAGGTCATATCCGTAGGGCTTGACCCTTCGCATAAATTCCGAGCACATCTTGCCTGCGGGGAGAAGGGGTGGTAGAGACTTTGTGGATCAATATGGAGACGTGCGGAGTGGTATGGAGACGAAGAGGCGACAGACCCGCATATGCAAGTTCGGCAGGGTGAAAGCGAGTACCAAAAATGAGGGAAAATAATGAAAAGGAAGAGCTGGTTCCGGTCGTGAAGAGCCCGGCCACCAAAATCGGTCCATGAATTCATCCATTTTATCCGCGATGCTCGCATATACAGGAGTCCTTGAAGGGGACATTCATGCATATCGTGGAGAACTCCTCTCCTTGGGGCTGTTAGAGAGTCTCGTCTGACAACATCCGCCTACACACCCCTCCGTTCACTCGTTGTGAACTCGTTATACCGGTGTGGCTTGTTTGGCATGTGTAGGAAATAGAAACAAATACATTTTGTTTTTCAAAGGGATGTGTGAGTCTGGATCTCAAACAGCCAACATACGGTATCCACTTGTTCATGATTGGTGCCTCTTTTTTACACCTTCCAAGTTTGTGTAGCATCGGTCAGGCTGATGCGGCTGCCGCTGGGTGTTATGGTCTGGGATTATCGGCATATACCAGCATTCGGCCCATGCTCGGGCGCGCTTGGGGTGGATGGTGTGTGAGACTGCACCGCCGAGTGCACCCGGGTTGCGTTGGCGTTGGAGGGAAAAGGGAGGGTGGTTGGGAATGAGTGCCAGGCAGCTACCATTCTCGGGGATGAGGAGCTAGCTGTATGCCCATCATGGGAACTGACGAGACCCTACCGTGACTTCTGTTACTGGCTGATCCTGAGTGTCGGGCCGGTTATTGCTTGAAGGGAGGCACTTCTCGGTGAAACTATTGCCCCCCGGAAAACGGGTACGTGAAATGCGACCGTATAGTTGGCAAGAAAGAAGAAAACGAGATGTAACCAACCATTAGACCCGACCAGGCGAGCTATCGGCTTATCGGGAAACGTTTGCGCCATGATTGTTGATCGTTGCAAGTGGATATCGCGGTGGTGGTGATGGTGCAAATGCAACTAGAGCGCCGGCACAAGTGACGATGTGAGTTGGGAGTGGTGTGTGTGGATCGTATCCAATCGAGCTCACTTGTTCATCAACTTGGATACAACTTTCGCCAAGTGCCGGACTGGTATCATAGGTCTGGCACTGGCGTCGGGGACGGACGCCCTTCGGCCCAACAAGTTGTCCGAGTCAGGGCCTTGGCTCGTTGTCACAGCCTGGTGGCTTTGACGAAGGCGGGCGCTGTTTAGCGTTCGCTAAACGGACGTGCTTGGAACTCTCGGGGCTACAGGCGAGCAGCTGTAGTTGGTCGGCTGTGGCGGACACGACTGGCGTCGAGAGCCGGCGGGATTTGGCTAGGCCCTCAAGCTTGGCTCCCTTCCGGTGTGAGATAATCACAACATGAAAATATGAAAAAGAGACAAAAAAAGCCGGCGGCGGCAAATCCTCTGTACGGTATGTATGTTTCGGATGGCGTGGCTGCCTTTGCGGCTCGTGCTTGCTTGCTGTAACAGTGGGAAAATATTTTCCTGCTCCTTTCCTTCCTTTCTAGTCGATATCAAATACCTCACATATGGAAATTGTGTGCGTGTGTGTGTGTGTGTGTGTGTGTACCTGCCCAAAAGTTCCTCGGTTTCGCTTGTGTTGCTTAGCGTCTGGTGAGACTAGCAGGGTGGTGTGTTAATAGTAAAGACTTGTACTTGCATGCTGTAAGCATGTACAATATTCGGTGAAAGAGGAGGCGGTCGATGGCTCGATTACGGCGGGGCGTTTACGGTTCGGTTTCGAGAAGGGGGAACGGTGATGATGCCGAACAGCTGAGGTAGGCAAGAAGAAACGAAAGGCAGCGAAGCGACAAAAAAAAGAAAGAACAACAAGTACGCTAGTAAAAAGCTTGTTGCGGCGGCGTTCAGCAGGAACATGCACTATTGTCGGCAATGGTTGTATCCGTATCACACTATTAAAGTTCATCCACCAATCTTCTGCGGTATCAGAATGTATATACGTCCAGATACATAGATTAGATTAATGCATGTAGATGTACATGTAGCCAGTCAAGCCAGCTCCATCCATGATCCCGTCGACAACGATAAATACCTAAATTTCAATTCCTACGACACGACCAATTGGGCGCATAAACCCGCGCGCCGGTATGCTAATGAGAAGGGGGAAAAACCACGCACTGTAGTCAGCTTGTGGGCGCGATGTAGCGCTTCTCTATATCCCAGCAGGTAGGTAGTTGCAGGCCCTCTGTAGGTAGGTGCAGGGAAGATATCCTTACATGCGAATACATGTTGTTATAAAGCTTCAGATGATTTCGTCGTCCCTCTGCTGTTCTTGTTGGTGTTGTTGTGCATGCTCTCTGTCTATTAGGGATAGCTATTCTAGTAAACGTGTTGTTCATTAGTTAGCACCTGGTGGTGCCAGTCGTTAATAAGAGCATGTCAAAATTCATCCTGTCCCACCTTCCTAACGTATTTTGCCCGATACCGATCCAATCAATACCTGTGTGGGCGCGGTGGCCCGTAACGGTGGCCCGGCTACCCAAACGGTCCATCCACAATTAAAGTTCCGCCCTCAGATCACCCATAAAAGCCACACACAGCACCCCGGTCGAGCCCGGCCCAGGCGGCCGTAATGTGTAAGTATGCATGTAGCGGGATAAACTTGGTTAATGGGGTTTTGGTTCGTGCGGTGTGATCTCTTCATAACAACTTGAAGCTAGGCACGACCGAGATAATATTTACCGGGATACGGATTAATAGTTTTCCTCGTTTCTCCCCCAGGCAAATGATGATCGTAACCCGACGTCGTACCAATGTTTCTATTCTCAGCTCTTTTCCGCTACCACTAATGAACCACCCTTGCCCGGCCGCAGACGGGCCTGGCAGCTCATTTCCATGGCAAACCACCGCTCTCGCTCTTCGCCGAAGAGGTGCGGTGTGCAGTGGTAGGAGCTTTGGCTGCAATGGTAAGCTGGCCCGGCATCGCGAAAAAGACACCAGGCAACAAGAAATCAATAGTCCAGATTTCAAGTTTCCTTTTCCATGTTCCGGTGCAACCTACCTCCCCCACCACCCCTGGACAAAATGGTTTATACAGTGGTCCGAGGACCGTTCCCTTCCCCTCTTCCCCGCAGATTTTGAATTTCTATAATGAAGAAAAGCATGCTATACTATACCCACTTGGAAGGAGCTTAAAAGTCAGAGATAACGCGGGCTCGTTGGCGTCATTAACGTGGCATACGTAATTCAACATGCCGGGAGAACGAAAGGTATTTGTTCGGTCGTCGCCGGCAGAAGGATCACGCACCAGTGGCACAAAACAGGAAGCTCGGCTCTTGGCCCGCATCCACCAGCAACCCACACCCGGCACTCAAAAGTTCTTCTTTCGTGAGCATCATGTATGCACAGACCGGAAAAAGAAGAGTGGAGCCCTAGGTTGTTTCTCCGGGACCAATCATTTGGCCGGACAGTAGCGCTAGTATGTCTACGGACTAGCGCCGGCCCCGTTTCAGCCTCAATATCAACGTCAAGCCACCCCCAACCGTGGCAGGAGCCTGTTCCCGACGGTGCCGACCGGGCGCCAATTGCCCGCCCAGCGCTGCACACAGCAGTAGCCGAATGCAAGCTTCAGGAGCTAGCCTAAGTAAATATTTGTTGAGTCGCCCGTCTGTGAGTCCAAATCCAAATCAAGAGATGTCTGTCATTGCGCCCGGAGGAGATATGGGCGAACCAAAGCACATCGCCTGGGCACTTCCTTTTACCCCCAACAGACCAAATCCGCCTCCTACCAACTGCAGTAAGCACAGGTCTCAAGGTTGAATGTGCTGCTATTCGGTAACATTAGTGCTGTAGCTGCAACAAACCGTGACAGCGGGGCAGATAAGGCCATCGCAATGTTGCGAGGAACTAGGCAATTTCGGGAAGTCAACGCGTGGAAAGTGTGAGAGTAACTGCTTAATGCATCTTTCGAGGGCTAATGGATATAGATTGCCTGTAGTTTGTGCTTCGACCGGTCCTGTACAAGATAGCGAGGTGCAAGTCCTGCAGAAAAATATGTACACGAGGAGAACAAAATGGTGAAAAAGGTGAAAAAGCAGGACGAAAAAGTAGGTAAGGCAGACTTGGATAAAGCAGAAGGAAAATGTCAGTTCCAAAACTATCCTTTCCAAATCATGAAGGATAAAATCAGTGACGAGTGACCAAAGCGAAGCTAAATAGCTGCTATCAAGATGGTCGTTGGTCAAAATTGCTGTGGTAGGTAGGAAAAAAAAGATCGGCCGTTATTGGATGTGTTTTCACTCAATGCCAGAAAGACAAAATCGACAACGCCTTCGCCATGATGACGCCAAAATGCACCGCGAAATTCGGGCAAAGGGAAAAAAGGTGGGGAAAAAACCAGTATAGTACAGCGAAAGCCGAACCAATTGCCAATGGTTGCGACCAGATCTAATAAGTCCTACGAGGAGCGCCAAGACCTGGAGCGTCTCTGGACGAGTACACCACATCCATCTGTGGAGGGAAGCGAAGCTCAAGTGGGTCCGGAATTTGCCAGCACAGCCCCTCCTTCTCGGCCGAGGCTGTTGGTGCGACATAAAGGCGGCATCCGTCAATATTGGGAGTCGACGGTAATGGGAGACGAGCGTGGTCGAGGACGCGACGGAGGGCCATAATGCGTTGGTACGTGACCCGGGTTTGGATTGCAGCTTCCTCCCAACTGTTGGCCAACAATACCTGAACTTCGCGCGCCAACGACATTTGTTCGAGCAGGGTGGGTATTTCATCTACCAGTCCCTCCGCGGCCAGAACGTCTGTCGATTCCAACAGAGCGTAGCTGGCCAATAGGGGTAGCGGCATGTCGGGCCGCTGTGCCGCAAAACCTCTCAGTGTTGCCACCACCTCCAAAATTTCCCTTGCATGTTCTTTCGCACGCGCTGCATGCTCACTTCTCAAAGAGTCCTGTTCCAGGTACCGCGGGCTGATGTGCCGATTGAGCTTGAGTCCGGAAAGATGGTACAGCAGATGCATTGTGACAAATGTACCCGTCTCTTCTCGGCTGCAAGCAAAGTCAAGATTGCGTCTGGTGAATGAGTGGTCGGAATGGAGAGACGATGTCCAGGTCGCCAGCCTATCCACGGTTCGCTGATAGTACGCTGCAAAATCAAAATCATAATCAGTTCGTCGATGGGAAACCCTGTAGGTTGTTGTCATTACATCACCCCAGATGGCAGCCACATTGACCAAATGAGCCGCGACATCCATTTCGGTTTGCTTGAAACTGGCAGGCCCCTGGACTTGGCTGGTATATCCAATCAGGCTTTCAAAAAATGGTGCTGTCGACTCCGAAGGAGCTTGGAAATCCGGCAAAGCCATCGGAAGGCGGAGGAATATGTCATCCGTGTTGATAATGCTAGCGCGGTTCGGGAGCAAGCCGTTCACTCTCTCCAACACAAAACAAGACCAAAAGGTCCTCCTCCGCATCTCCTCGTACCCAGTCTTGTTTAAGCCGTACGGGAACACCGTCATGGGTGCCTCGCGGGACGAGTCTAGCTCCATGTTAAGCTGGAGGAAGGAAGCAGCAGAGATAGCCGCACTAAGCATGTCGTTCGACTCGCGTGCCCTCGATATGGACAGATAGTAAATGGAAAGAAGCAGGCGGGCCTGCACCAGTTGAATACCGAGTCGGGCCCCGTTAGAGGCATAGCGGGCGACCTGTGCATAGTCAAAAGCGAGCGCCCTCTCGCGCTGGGTAGAAGAGTTAGTATCGGTGGCGGCTGCTAGCATGGCCGAGGCTGCCGCCGGGCCTGTCGTCGAAGTGGTCGTCGGAGTATGTGCCAGGGAACCGGCGGGCGTGGTAGTTATGTTCTCGGGACTGGTGGTAGTGGTGGCGGACGGGGTAATGACCAGGCCTACTGCAAGGATGCTATAGATGAGCATCTGATCTGCTGGGGATTTCCTGTGAGCATTACTCTGGACCCAGGAGGTGAAGGGTTTTTGAGGTAGGAAGCGCAGAGTGGTGCATTCGATTCGGGCCATGAATGAGGCCACAATTGCTATGACGGACTGAGGGTCGGTAACATACGGGTCTGTTTGCCAGGCGCGCATCAGCACGTCCTCGTGAATCCGAGGCAGCTCGGGCTGCTGCCATGACAGACTCGACTTCGCCGACTCGGGCGTCCGCGCCATGGCCGAGCTGTCTCCCGCCATCGCAGCGTAGCTGCTGTTGTTGACCGTCTCGTAAACAAGTCTTGGTCGCTTCGCCGTCGGGGGCTCGGGACTCGTCGGGCGCATCATGTGTGTTCTAGGTGAAAGGGAGGCGCTCGACTGGCTGCCCGGCCTTCGAACATCGCTTTGTGTCGACAACATTCCCATCATCTGTCCACTTCCAATAACCATCCGCCGGGCTGAGTCCTCGGCCTCTCCCGAGGAGTCGCCTGGAGAGTTGTGTCCACCTCTGGGACTGTTGAGAGCTTGGTGTCAGTGTTTCTGGAAGAATGCCCAAATTTATTCCCGAAAGAAGCGAAATGTTGGAAAACTTACGCATTTTTGAACTTGCAGGTCCTTCCGAACTTTTCACACTGCACACACCGCGGGTAGTCCGGATCGCACTTGATCTTTTTCTCCCTGCAGGTGACGCAGGCAATAGCCAGCCTTTTCCGGGGCTTTCCTGCCTTGGTGACTCCCCAGTGGGCATTCACATGCTCGCCATCGATAACAGTCTTGCAGTGGCTGCCGTCGTCGTAGAAGTAGCACATTCCTTCCCCCGCAACTTCAGCAGCCCGCACAAAACGAGGAAGGAAGTGGGTGCCAGTCCAAATCTTTGGTCCGAGCCCATCCTTGATAGGAATTCCCTCGGACGAGCTTGCCGTGCTAATGGGTGTCGATGGAGGGTTGGCCATGTGTCGCACCTGCTGATCCCGATACAGCATTTCCTGATCGGTTGGTCGCTGGGAGATGGGCTGAGCGTGAGCCGGCTTGTAGCCCGACTCCCGGCTTCCCAACGCGTACTCGTGCCTCCTATCATCGTGGTGAACAGCCCATCTGCTAGACGATCCAACTTCCGATCCTCCCGCGTCCAGTTTTGGCCGTTCGACCTCCCTCGTCCTCGGCGATATCGGCGCAGGCATTGATCGCGGGTAAGGTGCTGGCTCCGGTGCGTATCGTCCATCGTACGTGCTCCGTGGCTGCGATAGTGGTGGTGGAGGGGGCGGCGGCGGGCCTGGAACGGAGGAGGGAGGTGGAAAGTAGGAAGACGAAGCAGACAATGATCTCTCCTGCTTGACGCCGCCCGTCTGAGGTCTATCGAGGGGAGAAGGAGCCGAGTATGGGCTATGTCTGTCTGAAAGAGGCGAGTGTAATGGCCTGATCTGAGAAGGAGGTCCAAACAAGCTGCTAAGCGATGGTAGCTGTGTTCTCGGCGGTGGAGGAGCGGATACGGCTGCAATCGCCGCTGCAGCCGTCGCCGCCGTCTGGTTCATGTCTCTTCGTTCGTCCATCGTGTTGTTTTCGGACAGTGTTGTTGTCAGCGGGCTGCGATCATCGCGCGACATGGGGGGAGAGAGTGGCACGGTCGGCCTCCGCTTATAGTCGAACAAGGGCTTGGGAAGATGTGGGAGTGGAGGGGTATTTGGGGGAACGGCCTGGTAGTGATGATGCTCTGGTATGGAAAATATCCCCATTGAGAGCGGCTGCTTTAACTAGTCTCCCTTCTCGTATGTAGATCAAATCTCATTTCCCACCCGGTCAGTGTTGAGAAGTAATGGCAACAGCAACAGCAACAGCAACAAGCACACACGACGTCAGTCAACGATAGGTCAAGACTGAGAGGTGCAAAAGTCTTGTCAAAGGGAGATCAAGGAAGAAGGATGAGTGGCAGGAAGACCAATAGTGACCCGGCCGGATCAACGTCGATGGGCGGCGCAGCTTTGTCCACGGCCACCTTTTGGTTTCAAGGCCAGAAGATTCCCCAGAACTCCCGGATAATTTAGCAATTAAGGGTGGTTGCGAGGCGCCTGCGGCTGGTCTATACCCGTCGAAAAGCTACCGAACGGCAAAGAGCCCTGGGTTCCGTCTCTAAGTGTTATGCACCAACATTCGGTCCCAAACCCTGCTTTGTGGAGAGAGTTCGAGTTGAATCGGATGGACGGCAGGTGTGATGAGGATCCTCGAACGCAGGTGGAGGAGCTGAGCAATAGGGATGGATGTGCGGGTACGGTATATATGGCTGGCTCCTATGCTGTTTGTGAAAATGGTGGGTGGTGGTGGTAGTGTGTTAGGCGGCGGAAGCACCCAGGAATAATAACTGGATCGATCTATCTTATGCGATGCTGGGATGAAGGTGGTGGCGCGTAGTGGTGGCGGGAGTTTCGCTCTGTGAGCTGAACAAGCTGTCGGGGGGAGTGAGGGTTGAAAGGGCCGAGAATATGGAAAATTAGAAAGAGAGCAAACAATGGGGATTGGTCTGAACTATTTCAGTATTTTTTTGAAAGAGGGTGTGGGTGGGTGGCTACTAATCACAAGTGAGGTGAGGCAGAGAGAGCAGCGCTGGAAAAGGGACCCCGTCGTATGTAGGTATGTACGGAGTATGGGATGTTGTGTGTATTATTTTCCAGCCAAGCATTCTTCGTACGGACCCTGGCAGGTGGCTTTTCCCTTTCTTTTCCCACGCTTGCTGTTTCCACCAGCGAGACCCCGGTGTGGCTGTCGGCACCGACGGCATGGCGTGTATCTTGCTTGGAGCAGGTACGAAAGGAAATAAGGCACCACCATCACTCTTCCGTCGTGGTTGATGGGACCATGGTGACATGGAGCCCAGCGAACATTGCCAAGAACCAGATTGGATAAAGCTGGGAACGGGGGTGGTAAGTGGACGCCAGGGCAGCTGGTGGGAGCGAGTGGACTTGTCAGGCTTGGTACGGATAGCGTACACACACACACACTTCTCTTCCATCAATGTACTTTTGTAGAAGGGGTGGGGTGTGAATTGGAAAGTGATAGAAGAGAAGGAGGGTGTGGCTTCGCTTTGGATGTCTCGGCGGAGCGAACTCGAAGATGACGATGAGGGATGCCGGGGACAGGGATGTAGGGATTTCAGGGTATCTGCTTGCCAGGGAAGTGGTCAGGGGCATGTACAACGGACGGGTAGGGATAAGACGAAATAATCGAGAAATCCCATGTTTATGGCCAAAGACGCTCTGGACCGTAACGGAGCGACAAGTGAGAGCAGGAGCCACCGAGTGGGCTGGTTCCATGACCATAAGAGCGTTGAACCGGGATGCCAACTCGCACGGCTATTCGCTGAAATCGTGGTAAAGTTGGCTGATGGCCGCACACAACGGCCGGCTTTTCTGTCAGTGCCGCCCGCTGGTTTTTTGAGATGGAAGCCCATCCTGCCCAGTGATAGGACAGATCGTGGCTTTTGTGATTCCAACTACGTAGGGATGTATCGACAAGTACACACATATACATGATGAATATCTGCCGAGTGCAACTGGGCTACCACGTTTGAAGAAAAGGACTGGAAAGACAAAGGAAAATAACCCCCGACATGACTTATTCTACCAATTGATTTACATCACAGGCTACCAAGCACGGGGTAGACGTCCATTAAGATTATTAAAGTTGTAGAGCACCACTGCATTTCAACCCGCCTGTACATTGATGACTGTATCCAACCCTAGGTATAGTAAATTTCATGGTTGTGCAATGTGCAACCTTCGAGGCCCGGCCCTTGCTTGCGTTGCGGAAAGATAATAAGAAAAACCACATGGGAAATTTGCCTTGGTCCGTCCCCATAAAGTCAATTCTGTGTGAGATGCAATAGGGGGAGAGGGGGGGGGGTGTCGGTCTGTCCCTGTTGGTCTAGGCTCCGCCTCTCCTGCTCACCCGTCCGTTTCTTCTCGCCATCCGATCATGCGAGCCCCAAATTTCGACTCACAGATAGACATCCAGGCCAGGGTGGAAAGCAGCCACCACTCCATGCCCTCATGGGAGCAACAGGGGTTGGGGGCATTAGGACCTTGTATTAGCGCATTCATGCTACGTTGTTACTTATGAAGAAGGAAATCAGCAACAAGAGACCACCTGCAAAAAGAATGTCGGGATACGGAGGATGTCTGGGGGGAAAAAGAAACCGAGTCAGGAACAGCGACAGCCTGAGGGAGAGAAAAGAACTACACTCCGCCCCGCAATGCAATCATGGCAGGGGAGAAAGCATAAAAACAGGTAGATAAACATGGCCAAAAGATCATGGGCTAGGATTAGACTACAGATGGGTGTGATGAAGGAGATTGGGAAGAGAGGCTTGTCAAGGAGATCATTCATGCGGTGTAAGATCTGGCTGGGATTGTGCTGTATTTTTTTTTATTTCTTTCTTTTTTGGTAGGATACTAGGAAAAGGGAAATATCTAGCGAATCCGACTGGGTAGCTCGCAGTTCGCCCCGAACCGTCTGATATCCCTTTTTCATCGCTGTTTTGTATGTATCCGTGCCTTAACCCATATTTTTCCTTGGCAGTGATATCTGGTTTGTGCCAGCTGGGCGACGATGGCGGGAGAATATTGATGAGCCTGGCATTGAGCCATTAAACCCCCCTATATTAGGCTATCGCAAGACAGTTGACGGAAATCAATATTGGAGAGTGTCTATTAATATACACACCAAGACCGGCACGTCTTTCGCTGGCTTCATTACGAAAAGTTGTAATCCCGCTTTCCTGGGCATAGCGTGCGAGGAGAGAAGTTTTAGAGCTGAGACCCAGTTCCCGGCTCCCCATTGTGAATACCAAGCCAGGCGGCTGCCCTCAGTCGATTCCATATCCGGATCCCCATGGTTTCGTAAACAATCCGTCGGTCGCCGGTCTTACTGAGAACTTTGTTTGCTGTAGGTATCCATGGTACTGTAAGTACATACATGCTGTGCTTCCGGTGGTTGCAAAACATGGCATCTTTTGGGACCCTCAACCAAGTGGCACCGATGGCATGCTGCCAGACATGGCTCGGCACTACTGCAGCGCCTTAATTTTGTGCTGAGACACAATGGTGAAAAAGTAACGTTTTCTTTCAAGCTCACAAGGTATTCCAGGGATTCGGCGGCGAGCCACCATGTGCGAAGGATTGAACACGCTTGCCGGGGCCGGCATTCTTTACCACTGTTCGAGGGGGGTTCGCCTTCTTTTTATTGGACAGGGACGAGGGACACAGATGGCGGAGGAATGAAGGAGGGAAGAAAATCATCCACATGGACGAGGTTCACCGGTCCCTGCTGGTAAACAAACCATTCCAAAAATGCCTCCTGGTGATTTCTCTGGACAAAATGGGTTGTACATAGCAGGTGCATAAAATAAAGCAATGGTAGAAACAAAAGGGCATTACACGCCGCTAGGACGAGGAATAGAAACCCTGTGTGCCGGGTACTGGGTCTTTTCGTTGAAAGAGAGTGGACGGGGTAGCGAGGCTTGGCATCTTCCTCGTCATACAAGTGTGGGAGAGCTCCCACAGCTCTTTTGCAGCGGTTCACTGCAACGACAAGCGCTCCCCCCCTTCATCAGTGACCTGAAATCATGGCGGGTAGAAACAAGTGAGATGCACAGTTGGACCGTGATGAGAAGGCTTCTGCCGGTGTGGCTTTTAGCCCCTAGCTCAAGCATGTGAAGTGTCGAGGCTTGAGCAGGATCTTGTTCTTTTTCCTTTTTGTGGAATCCAGCAGAAGGGAATGAATCTGTCGGCCAGCAAAGTGGGTAGGTGGCTATATCTACAGGACCAGATGCGCACCTTGGAGGCGCTTGTGGCCTCAAACTCCTGGCTACTGCCGAGTAGTATAAAATGGTAGCCATCGCGTACGACGTGGCTAGCCACGGACGTTTATGATGGACCGAGGTTCTTGTTTTTCTTCGTAGGATTGGCCACGGGTCAGAAAGAGACATATAGAGATTAACGAATGTGCACATATGCCTAGTATCTAGCCTTTGGTGTTGGTGACACCACCTACCGGAAACATGAGAGAACACATCTGCCAACTGGCCATGGCAGCTCTGCATTGGCCGACGGCTTTCTGTAATACAAGCAAATCGTCCCAATGGAACCTACCTGCCGCATTGCGCTAAGGAAACGCTCCTCTGGGCAGCTACCACCACCACCGGCACCTTGGTTCCTCTTCTCCTGACCCGAAATGGCTTCTTGCATCGCGCTATCATGGATCAGGGTTGCTTCCTCACCATCCGTTCGCTTCCGCTGACAAAAGCCCTCTGTGTAGCATGTACCCACGTATGCGCTGTGCAGTTTTTCCCTCATGCTAAAATTCAAGTATCCGCAGCCTGTCTTCCGTGGTTTTTCTTTTTCGTTCCTTTGCTTCCACTTCCATGCCCACTGCCGATCTGCATGCCTATGTTGTCTTTCGACAGCACTAGGGCACCTCAACTAGGGCACCTCCACACGGATGCTTTCATGGGCTAGTGGTTGCAAGAAAGCGAACTGCAGCATGCTAGTCCTTCCAATGACTTGTTTTCGGAGCGAAGTCTCAGAAACCCACACATCCTCCGTCCTCCTCATCTAGAAAATCCACGGGGTATCTGGGGGACTAGAACCCCGCAATCCCTACCTAACGCTGAATCCTTTCGGTGGTGATGTGGCGTAAGGATCGCTGGGAAGGGACACTGGCTGCCTCGTCCCGTTTGAGGGGACGAGATCGAATCTGCTTTTACAGCTGTGCGTATAGGGTAATGCGGCATGTGCGGTAGGAGAATTGGGTGGATGCATTTGGAGGCAACAAGGCAGAAAACAAGAGAAAAAAAGGGAAAAGAAAGAAGAAAGGGGCCTGCATGCAAACGAAGAAGCAATCCCCCAGCGGAAAAGCAACCTAGGTGAACTACTGGCTGCAGTAGTTTGAAGGCCCTCGGGCTCACATTAAACCACCGAGCTCCCCTAGTCTATAAAACCGGGAACACTACGCAGATGTATCCATCATTCTTCCCACACTGCATCTCGCTGCCGGAAAGCAGCTGGTCATGTTTTGGAACATACTGAGCGCTATCAAATTAGCTCTGCGTGCTTGCTTCGTCTCCTGCGTGATTGGGGGATAGTTTGGTTTTCCAACCTGCAACCGTAGAGCCACAGCACCTACATAGTAGAGCGCTTGGGACGTGGTAAGTATCACCGATGTGGAAACAGCTAATGTAGAGAGCGTTTCGGCAATATTTCCGTCTCTCTCCGCGACCGCCTCCAGTCCCGGCCCAGAGTAACGAGGCGCTGAAGATGGCCGCCGTCGTGGACTTTTTAATCGGTGCGGGCTGGATGTGGTACAACTTGGGGATATTGTCCTATCCGGTGGGCCTCATCAAGGCGGCCCCGTGCTTCCATCTCCCAACCTTCTGGGTCTGGCACCCCCCTGGGACATGGTAACTTTGTTGTATGGGTGGATTGATGCTTGGATGCACAAGGTGTGGTGTAAGTCCATGGTGTTAATCCGACCGTCATGTCGACTAACCGTCAGCTAGCAACGCAGTCTATAATAGCTCCAGGGTGGGCGGGAAACTGGATTGGTCTTTTGTGAAGTTAGTATGCAAGATACATCTGCCGGTCCCAGTTTGCATGCGCGACGCGGGAAAGACACCAGGCCAGAGCGGGGATGTGTTGGAGACGCAAGGACACGGACGTGCTGCATTACGTTTTTGTGACAATGGGCAGTGTGTACGCCTCAAATTCGTTGCCGGCGGCTCATCCATCAATCTGTCAAGCATCCCAGCCAGACGGCATGTCAACCATTCTCTTAGTTTGTGACCGGTGGATGGCATTTTCAACGCGGTTATTGCCTCTTCTGGCAGTTGTTGCGCCTGCTGCGGGCTTTATACAGTGTCTCCTGCCAACTGGAAAGCCATCTTTTCTGCTCGGGCGAAGAAGGAAAGATAGAAGGGTTCAGCTGGGCTTGCTGGCGGACATGAGAAAAAAAGAAATGCATCCGAAACATACCGATTTTCGAACCGTCGACTCATAGGCAGGTGCAATTCTATACGCCTACTATAGTGCAACAACTGAACTATTCAATGGTGGCGGCCGAGAAATCGGAGATATGTTTTCACGTTGACCATCTTGCGAGTGACAGGACTGATGCTTGACCACAACTGTGCAATAAGCATGGCAGCTACTGCGAGTCCGGCTATAGAACTCGAAAGATGGTGAAGTTGTGGCGGCTCAAAGCCCCCGGGAGATTTTCTTCAAATCCTTCACCATCATCTGAAACCATTCCGCCCGGGGGGGGGCAAAGTAGAGCGATGAACGAAAGAGAGGGGGGTGCGGCTTGAGATGATACACAGTAATAACAGTTCCAGGTTGTCTAATAAGATCGACGTTTAAACTCCTGGGCCGTGTGGCTGATATTGCCAGTCCCGATGCATAAGATGTTGAGATTTTTCGGGAAACAGGCTGGAAGAGAGTCTGGGGAGGGAGGGAGCACACGACTTGGAGAACAAGTAGAACCAAAGGACCACCCACCAACTGCAAAGAAAGCCTGGAAATTTAGTTCGGAAAATCATTGCTGGGGTTTGAAGAAGTTCAGGAAGGACTGGACGCAGGTCGAAAGTATAATTGAGCGTATCAACTACCGGCTAGGGAGGGCGGTGCCACTAACAAGCTACTCGGCCGATACAGCATACACCCTTCTGCATTAAAGACGGTATGAATGAACAAAGCGTTGGGGCTGCACGGTTGACGGTACGTATGTACACAAAAGGTACACACACAAGGTACGGTGCAAGGCAGTTTAAGCCCCACTTTTCACCTTGACATGGAGGTTTGCACCCTTTGGGCGCTATTCCGAAGCAACCGCCCGCAAATCTGTCATCTCAGCCTGTTGCTCCGGGCTTGCACACATTTTTGGGATCACATTTGCTGCAGCATCCCGCAACACCTCCGGAATCCAATGTCGTACTAGATGGGAAGCGAAGGTGCGAGCAAAACCAACCGCATGTCGGTGAGGCAAGGGATAATGCCATCCATGTACGGACTGGGTTTGTGTATTGGCTACCATCCGGAGTAGGTGGTATTATACAACCAGCCTCGGCACTATCTATTGAATTGGTCCAACCCTACCTATGCAGTAAAGTCCGTCCGAGAAGGAAAACATTGAAACGGGCGGGCTGCGCTCTGTCTTGAGATCCCAGTCGGGTGCGGGTGGCATATGCAGCAACTCCCCATTGAGAGTTGCCTGCAGGCAATATATATCGGTGTTTTGATACTGGCATGCCACCTCTATGGGGGTCGCAGTGGCCGGAAAGACTAAAGACATTTCCCTCGGTGCAAGAAATTGAGAAATCAATGCTTCATGGGTGGCCCCCAGTGCGCTTCCTATAACCGCAACGGGCTAGTGATGAAGTAGATTAAGTGAAACTTGCCAGACCGGCATCGTTTCCCTCAGTGCAGCTGTACATATGTCTACCGGATCTCGACGAGCCCCGAGTCCTGACTGGTTGGGACAGAATATATCCCCCTTTTCTCCTCATATACGTATGGCATTCAGCCCCGGGCATATGCAAATCGTGGGGCAACAGGAACTATATTAGACTCCTGTTAAGCCCGCCCGGCGGCGCGAGATGAGAAATGCCGCAAACGCATGAGACTTGGAGCGAGGTTATCGTGCTCCATTTCATCGCTGGCATGTCCTCTACGTCATGCGTCCTCATATTGTATCTCTCTTTCCAAAGCCCACCCAGTCGGCCATCCACTACTCTTCCACGGCCGCTCTCGGTTTGCTCTCAACCATCATGTTCAGGCACGGTATTCATATTGATGCAATCGAGGTTGGATACAGCCTGGCTATCCAAGCTCTAAAAATAGCCTTTACTTAATCTAAACAATCAATCTCACAGCCATGGTCCCGATCCCGCCCAAGGATTTCTTTGGCGTTGCTCTTTTTCTTCCCACCCGTGCGCTTGTGTAACAGTGGTGTCACTCTGCCTGGGCGAGAGCGACGAGCCAGCCGCGTGATGGCAACCAGACACTATATCGAAGGCCACTCACTGGGTGCACCATCGGGCGGGATGAGATCGCGACGGCAATCAATGATCGGTCGCTCACTACTATATTCCCGCCATTCATGATAGTCTCTATTTTCCGTCATTAAATGTCTTGGTGCGCCGTGGGTGCGCCATCGCATCGTTAGTGTGTTGCACGTGTTTACTCTGGCTGAACTCGTGGAGGTAGGGGCGGCCCTTGTGTGGGATATTTTAGGAGGCGACTATTGCTCTGGACATAGGAGGAAACAAGGGACTACAGTCGAAATTCGCGATAGACGATGAAACTTGACGGGCGACCTCTATTATGGAAATATAGGAGTCGGAGGCAATCAAGAACGAACCTGAAGGAGGAAAAATCGGTACCCTATAGATATCAGGTAGCCAAAAGGTGGCCCATTGTGGCCTTCGGCAATATACAAAGCAATTAGCCTATTCTTAAGATCTACCCTTCATATTGAACGGGCTGGATCTGTGAGTCCAAATTTAGAAAAACTCGTGCAATTAATGATCAATTGGTGATGGTCATGAGAACGAGACTAGATGACGAACTATGGGGATCAATGACCGAAAGCCCAATCCTAACATATATGCTAACTTAGTACAGGAGGTAGATTATTACCCGGATTTTCTCGCAAGTTAATCATCCTTGGGCGTCTCCCTATCGAGCCCGTCTCTGCCTCCATGGACCATCCGGCTCTATCCCGTCCTGGAGCTCGGTGCTTTGACGATCCTAGCGTCAGCCACCTGGAAGTGCATGGATGGGTTGCAATGTTAATAGCTTTGAAACATATGTATATAGGAGGGTCTTTCAATCCACTAGCCTCGTCAATCTCGAAAGGCTCCCGAGCATCTGAGAAACAAGCGGTGACACGGCACAGACCTGCTTTGCGACCAGGCTTATATGATGCACAAACAGAGTCAACAGTAATATCTTTTTGATATGTATATATTTTCAGTTCAAAGTTCAAACACGGTGTGACGTCGGGTTTCATCTGACGTTTCGGGGCTTAACACCAGGTTAGGCATGGGCCGGACAATGGATGGGCAGAGGCTTCTGGTCTCCGGATTCCGAGCCCGGCACGGCATCAAGTCTTTTTGTGCCAATGCTGCCATCCGAGATTTGTGTGGGAAACAGACCACATCTTAACTGCACCTCAGCTCATCGTTGAGAGGTACAATGAAGCCTGGTGAGAGTTACCATTGTACTCGTCTACTAAATTCTTACAAGGCGAAGGGACGTGCTAAAAAAACATGAGCACCCCCAAATCACACATGTCCTCGCATACAGTCAATTTAGACGTTAGTTTTAACTTTCAACGTAACATTGGTACCTCTGTCTGTCCAACATGATTTTCATGATTTCTCTCTCCGTTTTTGGACTTTTCCTTCCATCTCTTGTAATGGCCAGGTTGGCCTCCTGGGAACCCGCTAATTCCTAGTCGCTCTCTCCATGCTAGATAGATTGGATGGCTAAGCTTCAAGGCTCACCACGGGTTAGCGAGAGACGCCCAGGTGTCCATGGTTGTGGTGGCAGGTGGGAAGTTGCCTCTCCAACCCACTTCCCCAAACAGCGACCTGCAGCTTCCAATACCGACGCAATTTCCATGTCTGCAGGCGCAACAGCAACCGAGGATGCCCCGCTCTTTCCACAACTTTTCCAGCCACACCCTTCCAAGAGTCCAAGACATGCCGAACCTCTCTCCCGACGCCATTACCAAACCTAGCAGGCCAGAACTGACACGGCTGGAGACTCTGGGGCTGGGCCCTGAGGTCGAGAAACCCAACGAGGTGTTCTTCCCGGAGCCACCTGCCTCTGCTGGAAAACAATGCCACCATGGCGAAGCACCCATGATTATCGAATCTCCAGTCTTCCGGTTTGCTAGGGGTTGCCACTCTAGGTATGTACATGACACCTTTTCTGGCCCACAGGTGCCGGAATATCTCACAGACCTCACAGCAAAGCATGGACAAACTCAAAGCCCCCAAGCCCCGTTATTTACCAACTAGTAATTTTTCACCGCTGCTTAGTTCTTGAGTTTCTTTCATCAGTGTCTAGCTGGACTGCCCCCGAGGGGACGCAAGGGCGGCCAGGAGCATGCGACCTTTGAATAAATGTACTGCGGTATATTATCCTCAGGGGTGTTTTAACTCCCCGCACACCCAGAACTCCGTTCCTTCAATGCCCACACCCGGCATATTAAGGCCTGGCAGACACGGGAGTTCATCGGCAGTGCGGAGTCGTCATTTGGGCCTTGTGGTTCAGGTCTGTCTCACACCCATTGTCATTGTGCCCTAGTGGAAGAGATCCGTGGATACCTGTCTAGGGCATCATTCTGTGTACAACAAGCAGCCATGTTTCCTACGAGCCTTCTCGTACAAGAGTGTTGTTTCTCCTATCCTAATTTGATCATTCTTCTTGGGGAGGGACTTTTGCTCGTATATGCGCCAGCGCAATCGTCGTTTCTCCGTCGTCCTGGACCGGCACTACTTTAGGAGGTAAGTGCCATGTTGCCGATATTGCTAATGCTCGCCGATGACAACGGTCTCCCTTCCCCCATGTCTATCATAAATCGTGCTGCGGTGGGCAAGATCTCACTATCCTAAATGGCAGACGCTGATTGAGTGGCTCGCTAAAAACGACTGACTAGTTGCTTGGGGTGTTCCGGGAAAACGAGCCCAGGGAATCCCTACGGCACCACTTTGGCCCTCCATATGGACCGCCAGGACAGTCAAGCAGTACATAGTACACTACTGCAGTAGACAAGCCCCGCCAGCACTGGCTGACACTCACGCTCCAATGTCGCCTCCCGTACCGCAATCCTGCTGTCACGCAGTCTCGCACCTCGGCATGCCAAAGGGAAGGACAACACACCATTGTGTGTTGAACTTAGTCAAGGGCCAGATAGGAAAAAAAATATCGTCTCTTTGCCCCCCACTGCGAAGAATTGTTGCTCGTCGGTTGAAGGCATGGGTTTCTATCCGTAGGCAAGGAAGCCCAGCATGAGGCACATATATGACTTACGCGTACTTAAGTGATAATCCGTGTGGGGGAAACCATGTCATGTCATGTCCCGGCCGGCACCAGGTCTGTCCACGAGCCACTATCTCCTTCTGCCCCTGTGCTGTCTGGCTCTGCGTGGTAATAGCCTCAAGCAAAACGCCGGTCACCTTCCCAAACCGAGGGCCCCCAGGTGGGACTATATGTATGTATGACAGCCTTTTCACGGCATTTCTCTATCCCAACCCCGACAAGTCTGTCGGGGTAGCCGTGATTGGGCACTGGACTCGCAGGCTGCGTCTTGCATCGACATGGGCATACACTCACATCCCTCCCTAATCGTCCATAAGAAAGGCACTAGACTTCTCCCTACATCCCGTCAGGTCTCAAGAGGGGGGTAAATATGGAGACGTTAGGCATTAGAATGTGCCGTTAAGGTTGTGCAACACGTACGCGAAATGCCGGTAGGTGTTTTTGGTTGCTTTGAACTGACTACACAGGGCCAATAATACCACTACCTGCCAGCTTAAGGGTCATGGTCACTAGTGTGCAATGCCCAACAGAGCCGATTGGGTGAATGGGATTCCAGGTCACAGTTAGCAGGAATAAGCCCTTTCCCATATGCTACCGTGCCGTGGGAGCAGTAGGACCTTCTTCGGACCGACCACGTGCTGCAGACCGTCAACTCCCCGAGAGGCGAGCGAACAGAAGAGGTTTTAGCAGACTGCTGACTACGTTAACTCAAACGGCAGGCGAGTGCTACAGGGGGACAAAAGAGAAGCAATCGTAGCAAAATACCTATGGGAAGGGGGTAGCTGCCGGCCGAAGCCACGAGGTTTTTTCCATTATTCGTTGCCAGTTGATGGCACCTTACAATATTATCTCGTATGCAAAGGGTCGCATCGCATTCGCTATTCTTAGATTTAATCTTTTGACAGCGGATCCGGGTACATATCGCCCACCGCCCGCTGTGCAGAGTTACTAATTAGCACCCTATCGCGACAGGAGAAACATGTGGGAAAAACGAGCTACCTACGTGGTAGGCTTTCGGGGCTGTGGTCGCATGGGGATATGGTAAACGAAACGGTGGGAAGAGTTGTCTTGCCAATTAATAAGAACCAGACCAGGGCTTGGCTGGGTATTCTAATTTTACAGGTGCATGCACAACAATCAAACGGATGTGGATGTGGGTGGAGGGCAAGTTTGGTGAGGCTGATCCCACAGCATTGGCAGTGGCTGTTGATTGAGGGAAACGAGTTTTTCCGGGCCGTGTTGCCTTACCATCCGACAGGATCCATCCCATCACCCATCCCCCATCCCCGAAGATGGAGACAAGGACCAGCACCACCGACCACCGAGTGACCACGCGTTGCCGAACTGCCCTTGCCGGCGCGGAGCTTACGTATGTACCACAATACCACTAACGGCCCATCAAGCATCGTTTAATTTGACGGTCTCGCGTCAACAGAAGTGATGGAGGTATCTGCGCGTGGTTTATCTCATCCTCCACGGTTAGGTGGGGGCAGGTACCACACTGCTATGGATTGCCATACGACCCTACTGATCGATCATGGTATGTATGTACACACCTCAATTGAAGTTCAGGGTGCGGAACGGCCACTGCCCTACCGTCCAGCGGCGGCGCCGGGAAGCTGATGCACAATCGGTTAATGCAACAAGCGGATTCGTTCGAGAAAGCCAACTACTGAGCAGCAGCCTCCAAATAAGGCCATTCCTTGCCCCTTTCACCACCCGTTCTTTGCTGTATGCCATCTCCTGTACTCAACAATATCGTATTATTACGGGCATGTACTGCAGCAGCGGCTCGGCTGAGAAGGGGCTCGAAATTTCCCATACGTATGTATCGGGACAGCAAAGAATGGCCGGGTAGCATACCCTTTTCCCCCCAACAACAGAAGTACCACCCACAATTCCATGATTTATCACAACATCCACGGCAGCGCTATGGTACTGCGCTTGGATAGGGCGATCTGGCTCAAACGATACATCCACCATCGGCCCCGACTGACTCCTCACACCCAATGCAGTGACTTTCGTACACAACACGACAATGCAAGAAGGGAGAAAATGCTAGCTGTCGGGACTGTCATCCAAATCCTTGCCACCGTTTGATTTGAAGCTCCAAGCATTCAAAATGATTCCCCCCTCTAACATATCCCAGTCCACACCGCTGTACACTACAGCGTCGCCCACTCAATCCCGGATCCGACAAGCAGGGAAAGGGAAGAAAAAAAGTGCCCGACTATGATGTAACGGATGCGCACGCCACCATGCCCATGTGGGGAGATTTCCTGATCTCGAGACTCGGAACGAGTCGAACAAACGTCGCATACCTTGCTTGCTTGGTCGTACAACCATCCTAGGCTAGTTCCGTAGAAGGTGCTGGACGGAATATGCATGCCGGGTTCCCAGGTGTGATGAAAGAGATGCTCCTCCACCGAACACCCCGTTCCCCCGACTCAGCCTCGTGCATGTGGTAGCATGGGCTTAACGGGGTTCATAGTGTCCCGGTTTAAATGCTGCTGGGGTACAGGGTGCCAGTGGGGATACCACGGATCCGGACAGGGTGGCCATGCTTGGGACTGGGGAACGGGATGATGATGGTAATGATGCTGGATGATGGATGCGGTATAGTCCAGAATTTTTCAATATTTTTTAACGGAATGTATTAAAGCCCTGTCACACACTCACCCACCCACCGCGGAGTCCGTATTACAGTAGCAATGTTTGTACCAGCGAAGAACGGTGCGCATGCTTCCCATCGACAACCACGGCCGGCGACTCCCACCCTTTGAAGCAGCAGCAGCAGCAGCCACACTTGTGATGAATTTCCAGGAGCGACGCAAGGATGGTACAGGAATGGGAGGGTCGGTAGGATCATGGTTGAAAAGAAAAGAAAACCCTCTTTTTGGCTTGCTTTGCGCCTGAGGCTGCGTTTTCGAGCTCACGCATGAACGCCACGAGCGGCGTCTTCTGCCGACGCCGCCGCCGCCGTCGGAATCAACCAGAAAATAGTCGACTGTGATGCAGTATCCAAGATTACCCAATAGCAAGAGAAACAGAGGTGCGAAAAAAGCAACCATGCTGAATCTAGTCCTCCATCCGCTGCAGCTCCTTGACTAAACTTACGGAGCTCAGAAACGGAATACTGAAATACCAGAGTGCCAGTAACCTTGGTGTGGGTGCTTCGTTCTCAACGAGATATCTCGATTAGAATATTACTGATGCGCATGGGTATATACTCGTATATCACATCCCCGTACTCGGCATTTTGTGACAAGGCAAGAAAGGAATAGGGAAATTATTTATGAATTATGTCCCTATCGTGATGATGATCTGCCGCATTTTCACACCGTATTTGAATATGTTTCCTGGGATTGATTTTGGACTATTACACCAGGTTCAAATTTGGCTGCCCACAACGACCAACTACACATGGACACAAGCGCGCGGCCAGTTGTGTATGACTACCCAGCTCGTCATTCACATGAATGAGAATACATGTATCTCGCAAGCCCGTAGAGCCGCCTGTGGATACTACCCTATGTACTATGTATGTGGTGTGTGTTTGTGATAAGGACAAGATTCATCTGCGTACGGGCCCACCACTGCAGATGGCAGCAACACAGACCGGTCCCCATAGGGCAGGCGACTCGACCTTGGCTGATAGGTGCAAACTGGTAGGTGGCCCGAAGTTCCAGGAGAATGAGAACACACACTCTCGCACTCTTCTTGGCCATTTCCCAGGGCTGGCCGACTGGATCATCAGCTTTCTGCACTGCGCCGCAAGGCGGCAGATTGCGGTATCATCGGGCGTGTGTGTGCGGCGGCGGATGTGGACCACGGGCGACGGAACTGAAGGCGGTGGCGAATTCGCGCGCTTATTATTGCAGACTCCGTACGGATAGATTACAGGTGCATTGAAAGCACGTCCCGTCTGTTTCGGTAGGTAGAAGAAATAGAAAAAGGAGGGAAAAACGACCTCTTACTTGCTCGGCAGCAGGAGGGTGGCAGGATCTGATGATGGACAGACAGTATCTACTCCCGCTTACTATGGAGAACTCACAGAACGAACGAAACAACTCACTCTACTAGACCAGGAACCTGGTTACACAGCCTTTCCACTCGTCGCATCCGGCTAGCCAGGTGATGATTTTGCATAATTAATTCCGTGCTTGTACTCTATGTAAAGTATTCCCCCTCTGGTAAACTGCGTCTAAATAGTAAAGAGCGGAGAGTTGAGCCAAATACCGTAGATGAGTATCAAGACGGGTGGCCGTGGGTGGCGGAGGGCCGACCACATCAAGCGTCCTCGCAAAGAAATTTGCTCCCAGCCCAGACAACCTGAACTGTTGTAGGGAGATCTCGGTCAGGCTGTCGAGGTTGTGCTCGCAACTTAGTGCGCCAATGCGTGCCCCATTAGAAAGTGAGCTCATCTCGTCATTCCCCCATTATCCGAGATCCATTCTGCCGGGTCCGCGTCGGACTCCTCCTACTACGCTTCTCCACCCGTCCGCTAGCTTTCTTTCTCTCCTTCTAAGCATGTGCGCCAAGTGTGTAAAATACCTCCACAGTGTATAAAATATCAAACAAGAGAGAACTTCTACCACGTACAAATGACCGCCCACCTAGCGCTACCCACAAACGGTATTCCGGCTCATAGTTCTCGTGCGTCGGCGTTCCGGCAGGGGCTCACACAGCTCCGCACATACACAACCACATTGGCACATATCATATGTAGTATTACCTACACCCACGCCCCAAGGAAGGAACCCTAGAGATACTATGCAGGTTTTGAGAACAAGGCCAAGACGAAAACGGGTAAATATGGCTGCTGGAATAATTCCAACATAGAGATTCGTGACTTGTCTAGCCGCCTTCTGGTCTTGGGTGTGTGTGCCTGTCTTGCCCAGGCATATTCCCCTACCTGAAATTGATGGCGCGATGCAGCAGCAGGGCAGGGCTCCTTGATCGAGAAGGTGCAGAACTAACACCTGCAAAAATGAGAGAGCAGCAAGGAGAGGCATCCGGGGCAGTGAATCGGCCCAGATGTATCCATTGCTACATAATACCTAGGTATGGATGCATGTGCATAGGTGGCTATTACAGATACGGGAAAAGCCGAGATCCAGGCCACGCCCAGGCCTGGAATACAAACTCGCTGATGGATGGACGGGGGTTAGTGAGTTGTGCATACACAAGCACGGGGCAATATTAAGAAAACATTATGAGCCCCAACAACCGGAGAAGACGGACCTTGACCCCTTTCGTCGGTGCCGGTGAAAAGGCTTTTGACAGGCTGCGGCACCCCGAGGTCACGCCGTAGGAATATTCATCGGGATGGGACGAAATGGGATAGATTCTAGACGGGGGATAGCTCCTTAGGGAATAGGGGATGGCGCAGGAAGGAGCAACAACAAACAGCCCCGGTGGATAAGGAAAATGTCGAAATTGGGCAAGCACCTCGCAACGGGTGAGACAATACCTTTCTCTCTCTCCTTTGCTCCTTCTTTCGGTCGCCGTCTAGGTGGATCTTTCTTTCACTTCGTCTACAGTCTCGGCATGCAGAAGAAGGTGAAGAGAAGTTTTACGTGGACGGAAAGAGTGAACATAAATACGGCCGTAAAAGTGGCAAAGACAATTAATTATGACGATGCTGCGGCTTCCGCTTTTATTCGTCGAACCTACATACATAGTCGGGTTTCTCGTATCACAAAACAAGCTACTACCAGATGCCTTTGCTTTTTAATGTATTTTTCTTAACTCTTTTCTTTCCCAAATTTACAGATTTCGTGATGATGTCATGTGTCTTTTTTTTTTTCTATGTTCTATTTTCCTTTTTGCTTTGCTTTTTTGGGATGGTGGCGGCACGAGGACGGAGAAAGTCAATGTTGACCATTTTGCTTATTTCTTTCTTCCCATTGCTTCTCCCGTCTCGTGGCATATGCTGCTTAAATCCTTCGGCCTCCATTGAGTAAAGCAAAAAGAAACCGAAATCTAGAAGACAACTGCAAGCAGGCAAGAATAAGAAACAATACCTTAGCCAATGATTACAGCGAGACACATGCTTCCCTCTAATGTTTTAGGCCCAGGGGAAAGGCACCTACTTCCTCATAGCTTTCTTCGCCATCAAGATTAATAGAATCTGCGAGATAAACTCCTTCTCTTTTTGAGATACTCTCGCTCCATCCCATAGGATACGAGGTGGAAAAGAAAGGAAAGGAAAGGAGAGTGAAGGGATGGAAGGAACAAGATGGCGCCTTCCCGGCCCGTCGTCAAGACTACCTGGACAAAGAGGTATCCATCCCTATTTCCACTCCCACCAAGAGAGGTTGGCCTTTCTTCTTTCCTCATTTTCATGCTCCTACAGTCACCGAGCGCGGCTTTCGTTTGTCGCCATGTCCTCGCTGCCTATCGATGTACATTGCCATAATACTACCCTCCGTACGCATGATACCTGGCAGCTGCACGATCTTGTACTCCCACACGTCGCGAGATGGTGAGTTGCGACTGGGCCGACAGACGTGAGCACGCGCATATGGGGATGACGAGAAGGATGCCCAGCCAGTCATGCCTCCCCCCCCTCTCCGATGCAATGCGGTCTTGGTTGCTGTCGACTACCGGCTATATCTATCTATACGAGGGTAAGGTGGTGTCGCTGGTGACGGAAAAGGCAGTAGTGGTGTGGAATGGGAGGAGAGGAGACAATCTGATCGTCCAGATGCAGCAAGACGGATGGGATATTCACACGTACCTCGCCTTTAGGTAACTTATTCTCTGCTTGCTGCTTTTCAGCTGTATGCATCGTGGATGAACTAAAGCCCGCCTGACTAGATATGGCGCCTTCGTTGTGGGATAATGTCCGGGACGGGGCAGACGACGAGAGAGAAGTGGTTCAAGGGCGGATTTCTTTCGTAATCATTATTCCCTTTTTATTTTCCCTCGCCCGGTAGATGTCGGATCTTGCGTCGCCGTGGAGACGGGGCACAGTCCTCGTGTGGTGGTGCGTGGTGGGTAGGAATAGGCTGCGGAGAAGGATCACCCTCCACGTCCACACACCAAACCCCCTCTCTCTAAAAGCCCCCCAGCAGATAAATGCACAAGATGACACTACCGAGAGGTATTTCTGGATTACACTACCTTGCGATTGATTAATTTCGTATATCTGAACAGAAAAATGATCTGGAGCTGAGTGTTCCCGCTTGACCGGCAAGCTGCCCGCCTCACCGCAAGCCGCTCTACCGCTTAGAGTGCATCACCGAGCGGCGGTCGAGGGCCACGGCAACTTCTTCAATATATGGGTCTACTATTGTGGGAGTTGTGGTCTAACCCAGCCACCCATTCGTCCAGCTAGTGGGCCGACGAGGCATGCCAGCTGCGGTCCGATAAGATGATATGCATGGGACTGATCGACAGCGGCAAGGAAATGGAGGCCTTCCATACCTGCCATTCTAAGTTGGGGTTGCTATACGCCTGGAAAACTACGCAGCTCAGGTGACATGGTCTCACTGTGTCTGGCGCGGCTGATAGGCGCGAGTAGTAGTATCCAGAGCGGCCACCCACTACTAATCGTGCTAACACGTCGGCCACGCCAAGGGCCGCAGCAAAATCCTTACACACTTGGGTTGGGTATCTTTCTTTTGCTATACTAAGAGAGCCATGGAGATATACACAGCTTAGAGAGGACATCTTCGGGCCACGTCGCAGACACCCCTTGCAACGACGAGGGGAAAATAGAAAAGGCACCAGTAATAACACTCTCCTAGTCCCTGCCGATAAGGAGAGGAGGGGGAATCAAGGAATTAGGGAAAGTGGAACCTACAGCGACATGCGGTGAAGAAAAGAATGTGCCAAGATGACGCCGCAGACATGCGTGTGAGCGGCAAAGTTTCTCAGGGGGGGGGGGGGGGGGGAGAAGAGAAGCGGCATGTGCCCCTAAACGGACGTCTGCTCGGCCGGATCCTCATTTGAGCCTGAATGCGGCTAGTAGGATGAAGGAAATGAGTCCAAAACTTCGTGATCACCTACTAGCTGGGAGAAGAAAGAAGATGTGGTGGCGTGTATGGTGTGTGAGACGCGGAGTCTAGACTCCCGGTGTTCGAGAAACAGATATCTCCCAGGCCAGGGAAAAGAAAAGAGGCTTATGCGGGGACGAGGGCGCTTGGAAGACATCGCTTTGAGTCACTGGAAAATCGTTCGTGCTGGTTGAGTGCGAAGGACGGCTTGAACACCGAGCACGACGTGAAGAGATATGATTAGAGCCCTGGGGGTAAAAATAGTGACTGTTGGATGGCGGAAAGCTCACTCCAGATCGAGAACAAGTTGGTCTTAGAGTTGGTACTCGAATGCCGGCTAACGATATCGAGGAACCAAGGCTTACTATCTGGATAGAAGCTGCCTCGTTAGAGATAGGCGAATACTATATTCATGTACTAGCTGTCATCAACAACGAATTCTATCTACCCTTGTCTAGCAGAGACACGTCCCCGGAACCTGCCTTCACAAACCGGACACGAGTAGGCTACCAGCCCATCTGGGTATTGCTTCAATATCAAAACGATACGCCTTTTGGATTCGAAGAAGAGTTTAGATAGAGTTGTGGCAAGCTGAATAACAGCTGCCATGCTAGCCACAGGCCATCGTCCCTAGGTGCTAGAGTTTCTCCTTGAGATCCCCAAGTCTTCGCAACTACAGCATAGCAGTCGCAGTCGACTTAGTAGAGGAACAGTGGGGTCAAGCTCTCTCGGCCGTGGAGACAATCATTGCTACTACCCGCCTATAATTATCACTCGTCCTTCAGAACGCCTACGGATAGCAAAGATGCGAGCGAAAACCTTCCATAACCGACTCCGCGTCCAAGCCCTGATACGTAACCTGTTCAAACAATGCACGCCACCCACAGAGGCAGAAACCCTGAACCCACCTAGGTCTCTTGTCCTGGGCGGAGGACTCCGACTGCATCTAGCAGAAGTCTCCAACGATAGCAAAAGACTTAGTCGCCAATAGTACTAGACAGTAGCTCCCCCCCCCAGGGCGTAGGCGAGAGACTAAGACATCGTAGCTTTCCCGTTCCCGTTTCTCCCCCCATTCCCCTCCCCGATGCTTCTCTCACAACGAAGCCGAAGTCGCCGGTACCAACTTGCTACTTCCTTCAGCAAACAACCTAATGATCTTCACCAAGGAAGCTATACAAACCAACGCCGAAGAGGGTCTAGGAGAGTCTAGATCATCCACCTGCCTAGATATTATCCGCTACCGTCGGTCCTTCCACTCCCGCCTGTATTGGGGGGGGGGGGGGGGGGGGGGGGGGGGGGGGGGGCGGGGGGGGGGGGGCGG
>JAKWBI020000142.1:0-93877 GCA_022664585.2 Zalerion maritima | reverse complement strand
CCCCCCCCCCCCCCCCCCCCCCCCCCCCCCCCCCCCCCCCCCCCCCCCCCCCCCCCCCCCCCCCCCCCCCCCAAGGTACGAAGTAACTCCAGTTCGAGTTCAGGCAAGGCTTCTATTGACAGCAGAAGTAGTCGGGATACCATGTTTGTGTAGTAGTGTCGTGAGAGTCATATCATCAACAATAGCAGAATTGCACTGTGGTGTAATCATCAGTCCAGAAACCTAAAAAAGGGATCAAAACAACTTGGGGGTGTCTTCACATGCAAGAGCCTGATATCTCTTGCAATGCATCTATCTGTCATAGGCGTGAGAAATCCATCCAGCTCAACCTACACAAACCACCAACCTGATCGGCCAAGAGGGGATAGCTCGGCCGAGGGCTAATTTATTTATGAAAGAATCATGTAATGGCTGTATCATGACTGCCGCTCCATAAGAAAGCAGATAGGGGGGGAAGGGATGCAAAGAAGTGCCCGGGACGCATAATCAAGGCGCACAAAAGTCGGCACTTCCAGAGAGAAAAAAAAAATAACAAACCGCGCCGCCCCCCACCCCCTCCTGAACCATGTGGGAATCCATGTTGTGAAAGTAGAGTGCCTATGCGTAAGCAATGCATCCCATCAACCCCGAATGAAAATGCGAAAATATCTTTGTGTGTCTGTGGGTCTGAATGACAAGGCCCCGTATTCCGAATGGCCAGCCCCAGTCATTGTTGGCAGGATGGTATGCGACTGAGGTTCTGTACACCATCCTAAAGTATGTCCTGCTGTCTGCTACTACCTGGTCGGAAGCCCTGTGTTCTTGAACAAGAGCTCACCAAGGACCTGAAGTGCCCCAACAGTGGAGTCTTTTGTCGGACATCTTCTCGGCAGTTCAATGAGGGCAGCCCTGATGGCAGCGATTCCCATGTTTCCCCAGAACGTCAGAAGACGGTGTTCGTGACCTTCAATCATGGATTTGAGCACACATAATTGTGTGCTGCAGATCTCGTTTGGTGGGGTGTTTACAATGGCTGAAAAGGCCACCCAGTAGCAGCTTGGGGCTAATGGAGGCTTCATGGGTGATTTCGAAAAGTCTCGGAGGGTCAAGGCTGCAAATCCGGCACCGAATCCAGTCATTCTCATGTAGTGTTGTGCTTCTGGCATGAATCCATTGCCTTGGTACCGCCAGCCGACAATGCTTCTTCCCTGGGGTGTGTTCTCATTCCCCCTAATACCCAAGACTACGGGGCACACAACATAGAACTTGGCCATCAAGATGTCTATCATGCTCTTCCCTCTCCATAGGAATTGGTGTCGAGAGAAGATCTGCACCGCAAGTACGCCGATAGGATCGGCCGCCTTCGTGTTCGCTCCACACTCCTCGGCAAACTGCTTGACGACCTTCTTGGCAAATATATGCAGTAGGTATAGGAATGTAGATGGTAGTTGGGGTTGGTCTTGGCCAACTGGCTCCCGCTTCTCAAAGAGATATTCATGCGGGTCAATTAGTGGACAGGGAATAGTTTTGGCCTTGTTGAGAGCCTCCATGATCCAGTTAAGCTTAAGATGTCACGGTTAGCATGAATGCCCGCGACTGGGACTCGAGATCGATACCTACTTGTTTCTTGTTGCCTCCAGTTCCCACGCTCAGCTGGCCAACCCACTTGCCAATGTCCCGCCGCATATCGCTGACCTGATTTAGCTGAGGGTTTTGCTTTGTCCTTTTGTTTTCCATAATCAATTCGTCCATAGACTTGCGTAGTTTCTTCAGGTTTTGATGAACTCTCTTGATTGTGTCCGGTTGGACAACCTGCGTAGCCGATGCGGCTGCTCCAACGGTTGGCGGCTTCGAGGCGGAGGACAAAGCAAGCTTCTGAGGAGTCGGTGATGGTTTAGTCCCATTAACCAACGAGGCCCCGGTCGCTGAAGTTGTGCTCGGAGCCGCTGCCGGGGGCTTCAGTGCTGAAGCTGGAACTGGAGTTGGAGCTGGAACCGGAGCCGGAGCCGGAGGAGCGGCCACCTTCCTAGCCTTCAACTCCTGTAACTTTGCAGTTTCTTCTGCTTTCCTCTTCTCGGCTGCTAGTCTTGCCTTTTCTGCTTCCTGTGCCGCCTGGATCCTGCTAAGTTCTTCTTTCCTGATGCGCTCCTGTTCTTCGAGTATCTCTCTTTGAACCCGGCTTTTCTCCTCTACCTGTCTCCTCTTCTCTGCCAACTCCTTCTGCTTTTGCTCTAACGAGTATAGCTCAAGGGCGCGCAATGCCTCCTCGTGTACCCGATCATGGTGTTGTTTCGCGGCTTCGAGAGCTTCCTTGTGGTTGAGTTCCGAGTGAGGTGCTCGGGAAACAAAGTCGCAGGCTATATATGCTCTGTCAGGGATGGAAAGTTGCCAGCTTCCACGCGAGGGCGAACTGTTTGCACCGTTCTTTGCCATCACGCTGATGCTTGACTGGGTGGCTGCTGTTCTACGAGTGTTGGAGTCAAAAGTGGCTGGAGTCGAAGAGCATTATGCAGTTGGCTGCGTCTTGCCGGATCGGTTGGGAATTTCGGTTCGACAGCGGTGAATTTCTGAGATCTAGACACCTAAGGGGGACTTTGCCGAATGTTGAATTTGAAGTCGATGCTAGCTAGACGGTGCGACTTGAATTTCCCTACAATGACGTACTTTCCAGTTGGTCTTGGGAGAGCAAGGGAAACAGCCTGGGGAAATTGAGTATCCAGCCAACACACTAGAAGATACTACAAGGGTCGACCAGAAGATGAATAAATACGTTGGCAAGTGCAGGATACGGGCAAATTTGAATTCCTGGGTGATGGTTGTATCGCGTTGGCGCAGATTGAATACGAGTGAGAGTGGGATTGAGAACCGCGACGGGCCCGAAGTTTTGCCGGCGCAGGAGGTTGGGAATTCTGCCGGATTAAGCATGCAGCTTGGCAGCTCGTGAACCGGCACTTTGGGACACCCCTAAAAAGAAGGCGGTGGCTCAAAAAGTGGATAACAGTGGACTTCGTGTTACTGTATAATTGACGGTTAAGGCCGGTACCCGGATAGCCCAATGGACACCCGTAAAGTCCCTGTGGCCTTTCCGATTCTCTCTATAGCATCAGCGTCTCTCCTGACTGACAGAACAATGGATTAGTGTAAGTACACTTACATCAGTTGGATTTTTAAGTTGATATCCATCACAACTCGTCCCGGTACTACTCCAGATCTGATGAACTGTTTTGATTTAATACACTGCATATGCGTTTGTTATGCTCCGTATCATCATGTCCTGAAGTCAGCATCACGTCTTGCCACCAGACCTGACCGCTGAGACGACCTATCATATTATGTGTATATTGAGCCGCGGTATCTCGTGTCCTGGAAGAAAATTGAAAAAATTCCAACTTCCCACTGCTGGCAAGATTATCAGTCTGAGACGTTCTCGTCACAATTTATGCTTCTTTGCTCATATGGTTGCTGTCTCGGCTAAGAGCCTAAGGGGCTACAAAATGCTACTTCAAGGTCCTATACAGGCATGGATACGACCGGTTTGACTGTTTGAGGCTTCGCCCCCATTACCCTTGAGACAGACGATGCGAGTCAAGTGCTGCTGCATCCACTTTGGACACTCCCAAGTCCTCCGGCGCCAACCCTAAACGCTGACACGTTCTGGGGGGTGCTCATGATGCCATTGGGCCATATATTGGGGCGCAAAAGCCATCATGGGCATGGACTCGAAGGTTGAAAATAGAGCTTGGCGAGCTGACTGGCAAAACAGTCGTTGTGGTGGCTGGGATGACCTCACACATTTATGTGTGACCAGATTCTGCCAATGATTTCAAGTGCACTCCGTGCCCAAACCTCGAAAATTGACTCTATGTAGTCGAAGCAGCACGTTAATGTATTAGAACTTCAGTCTTTGCGTACTATAAACCAGCTGTGCAAGTGTACCAACCGTACGGCTTAATGGAGAGCTTGGGGGGATATATTTATCTTTTATATTCTGCATATCCCGTAGCACTCATGAATTATTTCTCTACAACCCTCAAATGCCAGTGAACTCTTCGAGCTGATCCCCACCGTACGGATATTCCGTGTAGATGAACCGGCAACCACGCCGACCGGCTCGAGGCGAAGAAACATTATTTCTCCGGATCCTGTCTCGCGTCATGGTGTATCCTGATGTGCAGGCTGTATTCGCAATGTGGGTTTGTCGGCGGTGATACAGAGATACCACCTGTTGCCGTCTACCGCCTAAGCTTGAAGCAGGATGGCGAATCTCCTTCCGCCCTGCTCTGATAGCAAACGAGGTGTGTGGCCATAGCTGCCCTAACAATCGAGCTCCCCCTTGACTGTAGGACAAGGGGGTACTACACTAACAACGGGATCTGCCCCATATGGATTTCAGGTCAACCAGTCACAGGCCCGTGCTGACCCCCCTCGAAACCCCCGAGGGGTGTGGATTTCGTATCGGGCGGGGGCGGCCATAGCGTAATTTTCCCCAATTCAGCCTAGACTGGGCATGTCGGCGGCAGGCGAGCATGGGGTAAGCTATCAACAGGGGCTCTTTCAGAGGATCCAGGACCAATTGTGCTCCATAAAGCGCCACCGACTGCCCAAAAGCTCCCCAAGGTGGTCGTCAGTGCGGCGATGGCCCAGCAAGTGCCCGCTTCTCTACCACTAGCTGGAATGCCATCCATCAAATGTTGACGTACATCAGACAAATTATCTACTGTACAAAATACAGCAGTAATAGACAAAATATGGCAGTCTTCACTTCATTGGAAACATTTACAATGCCAATGCGTAGAGAACGGACTTCGCTTCCTGTATTTTGTGTCTCTAGAATTGCGATGTTTTTGAACGGTACTCCGAGAACCACGCTGGTCGTACCTTCCCCCCCCATGCTTCAACACGGGAGCTTTGGTAATGAATCAGCTTTTTCAGACAACCTACATAGGTTATGTACGTGGCTGGCCTAAAGTACCCATATCAGAAGAACACCATGGGCGGGGATCTATCGGGTCTTGGGTTGACTTCTACATAAAAATATGAGCAGGACAGAAGTTTACTTCGATGAATTTATTCACATTTTTGTTGTGGTTGTGTCTGCTGTGGAAACAACTTGCGATGAGCATTATCCCTATTCCCAGCATTATTGCCACTGTCATCTTCTTTGCCAGCACTGCAACCAGGTGGCATAGAAGCTCGTTAGTTAAAATGATGACTAGGGTAAGAATATGCAGTTGGCGTAGCACCTGTAGCCAGCTGCTGTGGTAGGAATAAAAGCTTCTGCTTTAACCCCAAGGCCCCTTAGGCCGTAGGCTATGGCGCCGCCAGTGTGTGTAGCAGGTGCGGGGGGGGTTACTACGGGACGTTTGGTCACCTGCGTGGATACTTTGGTAGAAAGTACACCTGTGGCTGCACCTGCCCCATGTGTGACCATTGGGGACTATCGGGTGAAGGTACCAGATCCAAGCTGCTACTTGTACTTGGGTCTTTTCTCTTCTTTCACCTCCTGCTCTTCTACCTTCCACACCATCATCAAAACCAGCTCTCTCCCTTCTTCTCTCCCTCAAGTCAAACTTGGTGTCGCCCTTTTCCGTGGCCTCACCAGATGGTTTTGAAATCTTGCTCTACGCATTTCTATCCCAAATCTTTCACACCTCTCATTTAGTCCCCCTTTACCTTCTACGCTGCCTCAAGGCACTGCTCAACCCAGGGTGAGAGCATCACCTTCTCTCTCTCTAGCTAGAAAAAATACTATTCAGCAACTCACACCCCAACAACACTGTCTCTGCCGATTCCTGCGGCTCCGCCCAGCTCGCCCACATCGTCTCCGACCCTCCAAGTCTTCGTTTGGTCAGCTAGTTTCGAGAATTGAACCTCTATCTAAGGCGAGTTTGTCTCAAGAAACAACAAAAATCGGGGCAAGGAAACAAAGGCCCCTCCCCACAATACAAGGCTGAGTAGACTCGTTGCACTCGACGTGCCCCCTATTACGAGCCAGACATGGAGCAACAACAGCAACCCACGCAGCCGGGAACCATCCCCGGCCCGACTGGTCGTCGACTTCACATTGCGCATCGTAGGAGCCCATCCGAGTTGACGCCTCTTGTCAGCATGTTTGCTCAGAATCCAGGAAGTACGTACATCATCACCAATCTCTTCCCTTCCGCTATTTCCCAGTCTTTGATGTCACCCCTTAATCCTGGTGCTTGCAAAGCGGCCTGAGTTTAGCAACACTTGACTCGCAAAAGGGAGATGGGGGGAAGCTCAGCTCCCCCAACAACCCCGCCAACCCCTGACTTGACCAACCACCACTACAGTCATCACTGCTACCCTAAAGCGGTTCTAGCGAGCAGCCCAAATAAAGCCCCTGGCTACATTGCCAGAGCCTGCCCCCCGTTTGCCACAGCCTACACGTCTATTCTGAATATTGATGTACATTTCCCAATGCCTTAAAGTACATATCAACCGGCACTTTTTGCTATTCATGTCCATGTTATATTGTTTATCTTCTTCTTTTATCCTACCTCGAATTTATAGTGGAGGACTGCATGATCGCCTTCGGTCCAACGTTATCTAGAACCAAAGTCACGATGATGAATGGTTACCTAGCTAAGACAGCTTTGGCTAACACTTGCTCTCTTTTTCTCGTCTAGTGGATCAAATTGCTATCCAGCAACAAATAGAGGCACTGCAGCAGCAACAGGCTCAGCTCCAGCAGCAAGCATATGCGAACAATGTTGCCCTTTTGCAGGGCCAGATGGGGACCAGCAATTTCAGCCCCTTACAGCCCATGGGAAACCTGAATCCCCAGTCAGCCTTTCAATTCCCTTCTCAGGGCAATATGAACATGGCGGCTCCGACTCAGCCACTCTCACATCGCCGTAATCAGTCGGCATTCCCAAACATGAACATGGGACCACCTGCCGCTCCGTCGTCTGGCGCTGCCTCCAGCTCGTTCCAGCAGGGCAATGATACCCAAGGCACTCCCCACGGCCGAGAGAACGTGGGTTCTCGTGGTGGTCGCGGCGGTGGTCCTGGCCATGCAAGAAGACACTCTCTTGCTCTAGCCGATGCCAAGAAAGCGGCAGAGCTTGCTCAGCAGAAACGCACCACATCGTCCTTTCAATTCCCAGGTCCAGGAGCCTCCGGCCCGTCTGAGAAGGCGGACGAGGATTCCAAGCCCGTAACGGCCCAGAATACGGACAACCAAATTGCCCAGGGTACTACCACGGCCGCACCACGTGGCGGTCGGGGTGGTGCTCACGGCCGTAGCCAAAGCATGGCTGTTGGCAACGGACGTGGCCGTGGCGGCTTCTCCGGCGACCAGGGAGACTTCAATCGTCGAACTAGCACTCAGGGCCATGCCCGGACTGGCTCCCGCAACTTTGAGGGCAATTGGCGGAACCAGGGCCAAGACCAGGTTGGCCAGATGCCTCAGTTCCAGCCAGGTCACCGATCGCGCAACTCTGTTAGCACCCAGTCCATGTCAAACATGGGTGGCTTTCAGTATCCCAACCAGAATATTGTCCAGGTACCTGGGCAGATGGCCCTCCCGCTGCAGATGTACCCCGGTCAGCAGCTGAACCAGATACAGCTTGCACAGCTACAGGCTCTACAGACCCAGATGTCGAACCAGCCCCAGAACGGCGTAGGTGGTGGTCTCCAGAACAGCCAACACAACCCTCAGATGGGCGGCCAGCAGCAGCAGCAGCAGCAACAGCAACAACAACAACGCAAGACCCTATTCACCCCCTATCTTCCCCAGGCATCACTGCCAGCTCTGCTTGGCGAAGGCCAACTCGTTTCGGGCATCCTCAGGGTCAACAAGAAAAACCGCAGTGACGCCTATGTCTCCACCCAGGATGGACTCCTTGACGCCGACATTTTTATTTGCGGTAGCAAGGACCGTAACAGAGCTCTCGAAGGAGACCTTGTTGCCATTGAACTACTCGATGTTGACGAGGTTTGGTCTCAGAAGCGTGAGAAAGAAGAGAAGAAGAAGCGCAAGGATATCACGGACACTCGCTCTGGCTCTACCAATGGCAATAATCAATCAAACTCCAATGCCGATGATAACAGCGCCACGGATAGCGGTATCCGCCGACGTGGTAGCTTGCGCCAACGCCCTACGCAGAAGAAGAATGATGATGTTGAAGTTGAGGGGCAGAGTCTACTGCTTGTCGAAGAAGAGGAGATAAGCGATGAGCAGAAGCCCCTATACGCTGGCCATGTCGTCGCAGTCATTGAACGTGTAGCGGGTCAAATGTTCTCTGGTACTCTTGGACTTTTGCGCCCCAGCAGTCAAGCCACCAAAGAGAAGCAGGAAGCCGAACGAGCTGCACGGGATGGAGGTAATTCTCGGCACAATGACAGCCGCCAACAAGAGAAGCCCAAGATTGTCTGGTTCAAGCCCACTGACAAGAGGGTGCCGCTCATTGCCATCCCAACCGAACAGGCCCCCCGTGATTTCGTCGAAAAGCACCAGGATTATGCCGACCGAATCTTTGTTGCGTGCATTAAGAGATGGCCGATTACGTCGCTTCACCCTTTCGGTACCCTTGTTGAGCAGCTTGGCAAGATGGGAGACCTCAAGATTGAGACGGAAGCTTTACTCCGTGACAACAACTTCGGCTCGGATGAGTTTTCGGATGCTGTCATGCGCAGCATCGGCTTCCAGGATTGGTCTGTCGCCAAAGAAGATGCGGAGGTAGTATCTGCCAGGCGAGATTTCCGTGCTGAGAATGTATTCTCTCTCGACATAGATAGTAGCAAGGAGATCGTGAATGCCATTCATGTCAAGGAAGTCGACGGCAAGATCGAGGTTGGCGTCCATGTTCCCGATGTCACGCACTTTGTCAAGTCCAATTCACTTGTCGACCGAGAGGCCAAGAAGCGTGGAACGGCTGTCCACCTGGTCAACAAGACTTGCTCTCTCCTTCCACCCAAGTTCTCGCAGGATATCTGTGCTTTTCTCCCTGACAAGGATCGCTTCACTTTCAGTGTCGTGTTCAGGGTCAACCCCCAGACGGGTGCCATCGCTGATGACGATTTGTGGGTAGGAAAGGGTGTCCTGAATAGCTCTACCAAGCTTTCCTTGGGTGACATTGATGAAGCTCTTGAGAATAACGCTCTGGAAAATGATGTCGTCGATCTCAAGCAACTTGAGCTTCTCGAGTCTATCGCCAAAAAGTTCCGAGAGGGCCGCCTTATGGCTACCGAGCCGGTCACCCCTCTCCGCCTCCTGCAGCAGCTTGATGATGAGAACATTCCAGTCAAACACAACATTTTCGACTCAACCCGAGCTACGGAGCTTGTCGAGGAACTCATGATCAAGACCAACTCCTACATTGCGCAGTATCTTGTCAAGCACCTTCCCGAAAAAGCTCTCCTTCGTCGCCAAGGTTCCCCCAATCAACGTCGTGTTGGAACCTTCACAGAGCGCATGACGGCCCTTGGCTACGAGATTGACAACTCAAGCAGTGGTGCTTTGCAGAACAGTCTGTTCAAGCTAGTCGACACCGATGTCCGAAAGGGAATGGAGACGCTCGTGCTAAAGTCCATGCAGCGAGCCAAGTATTTCATTGCAGGCAAGACTGGGGCTCATTTGCTGCACCATTACTCCTTCAACTTGCCTCTCTACACACACTTCACCAGCCCTACCCGCAGGTATTGCGATATTGTGGTGCATCGCCAGCTTGACTCTATACTTTCTAGTACAGAGTACACGGATGATCTCGAGAATCTCGTTAAGATGACTGAGTCCTGCAACACCAAGAAGGACAGTGCCCAGAATGCGCAGGAACAAAGCGTCCATATCGAGGCCTGCCGAACCATGGACAAGAAACGGCAGGAGCTCAATTCTGACCTCATCGCGGAGGGTATTGTCATTTGTGTGTACGAGTCTGCCTTTGATGTCCTTATTCCTGAATGGGGATTCGAGAAGCGTGTTCACTGCGACCAGCTTCCGCTCAAGAAGGCAGAGTTCCGAAAGGAGAAGCGAGTTCTGGAGCTCTACTGGGAGAAGGGTGTTCCAAGCTCTGCTTATGTTCCCGAGGACGAACGGCCAAAGGCTGCTGCATCACAGCGCATGTCTAATGCCTTGGCCGCTGCCCGCCAGGCCGAGGAGGCGGAGCGTGCCAGGAAGGAACGTGAAGAGGCTCTCCGCAAGCAAACGGAGACTGGTAGCGTCCCAACTGATGACGTCGATGCACTCTTTGACGATGACGATGACAATGCGTCGGATGTCACGGATGCAATGGCTGGCGTCTCTTTGGCCGAGCGACCTACCCAGAGTGTCCCCGGCTCCCCCGCTCGCTCAACCTCCAACACACATGGAGCTCTTCACCGCACTCGGTCTGACTCCAAGGTGCCTCACCCCGAGGCGGTTGAGACGCGCCTCACGAACAAGGAGAAGTACCTTGACCTATTTAAGCTCCGCGAGGAGGGTGGCGAGTACATCCAGGACGTGACCGAAATGACACGCGTTCCTGTTATTCTGAAGACGGATCTTTCGAAGAGCCCCCCGTAAGTTCTCCTTTGATGTTCTCCTCTCCCCTGCGTTAGTCATTAACGCTCCTATCTAACGCTACAAACAGGTGCTTAACGATCCGATCGCTCAATCCATATGCGTTATAAGTACTTATCAACCAGCCTCCGAGTTGCTGCTGCCAAACATCAGCTCGCAATGATATGCCGCACTGAAGAAAGGAAAAGCGAAAGCTTTGAAAAGAACGGCATGATTTTTTTTATATTTTTTTGGACGAGGTAAAAGAAATTGGCGGTATTGTTCTTGGCCTCCTGGGATGCAAGTGCATCTGCAGGCGGCGGAAGCGATCGTAATTCAAGTGCGCCGACTCGCACAAAGCTATTTTGAAAGTCTAAAGAGGCTTGGAGAAAATTAAAACTAGAAAGCAAAAACCTGTCACGATCCCGGCCGAGGGGACCGAAGAGAAGGGAAGGGAAGGGAATGGAAGGGAAGAGCGATGTATAACCCTTATGAGCGTCCACAAAAGTACGGCTCAGGGTAGATCGAATACACAACAGAGATCAGGTGGAATGGCTTTCTCGTTGCGTAAGCAGTTAGCTAGTAGGTGGCCGGTTTAATGTAGCACATAATTTACTGGTTATATTTTCCTACTCGCTGCTCCCTCGAGCTTGGTTTTGATGTTCGCCCCGCGCTTGATTTGAGGCTCCCGTTAGGGCTCCAAAGGTACCAGCAGCCATCCACACGTAACGGCAGTTTCGGCATCGACAGTCGGTTGGAATGTTTGATTTGGTTGAGTTATTCCTTGCGGTGGGGGGTGCAGCGAGTTGTCCATGAACATGGCCAAACGTCTCCGGTTTTGGAGGTATTTGTTCCCGAGCCGTCAAAGCACGGGCGAACATCAGTCTGGAGCAAGTAAGGTACCTGGCCGGGCGTCAGGAATGAAGGAGGTACCAGGCGGCTCGAAATGTGATACCCTTCCATTTCTGCATTGTACATTGCAAAATGTTTGGATGAAATGGAAAAAATGTCCCGAATGATGAGCACGGATCGTTGGGTCTAGATGGACTGTGAAATTGGGGATCTCATCAGTCAGCGGCTATGAAGGGAAGGGAAGGGGAGAGGAGGAGAGGGAAGGAAAGGGATCTTCGGCGCGGACGCTGTGATCCTTTGGATGCTTCAATTTTATTTTTATTTTTGTTTTTATTTTTTTCTATCCTACCTGGCGATAACCGAGCGGGTAGGGGAACAAAAAAATATTGCTTGCAACCTTGAGAGGATCCCGTCTGGGGCTTTTGGAGAGGTAGAAGAATGGTTTGAAGCAAGAGGATGGATTATACTCGGTATATGTTACAATATGAAGGATAATATATTCTGCAGTTGTATGTTCAAGCAGGCCGCCCAACATCTTTCTTGCGTTCAAACCTGTCATGAATTTTTTCAACAGTGTTTATACTCAACATGAGTGTCTGTAAAACGATGCAAGTCCCAGAATTAATAGCTGACTTCTAATATGAATCGTGGGTGACACAGTCGCGGCCTGGTTGGAAAATGGATAGTGGCTCCTCGGATCTTTGCCCTACTGGTATTGAGAGCGAAGCTGGGGGCGGCTGAGTGAGCAAGGAGAAGGAAAAAGCTTGCTTCTCCAGAACCACAAGTCCTTTTATCCGAAACCGGTGCAAGACCTACATAGTGGTGGCGGAAAGTTGATTTCTGGCGTCTCTCTTCTTTTTCGCCAGATACCTACTGTAGGTAAACAAATGAACTCGGATGCGGAATCCACCAGGCGGATGTGACTCCTGAACCAGGCTGGTGGAATTGAAGAGGCAAGTTCCTAGTAGTCGAGTCCGTGAGATCAAGTGTTCGGAACGGAGATACTCAAGAATATTAGTGGGTAAGGGGGGGATTGGGCAAAGAGCTCGCTTGATGCTCATGCTCCTGTCTATCATATCTTTCTTTATCGACGCCAAGCAGAGATCAAATGAGGGGAACGTCGCTAAGAGTTAGAAACCCCCCCTAGCTACGTGGCTGGAAAGGAAGAAACAACGTTTTCAAGGGTCAGGCCTCGGGGCTTGGTGCAGAAATGGCATGGGCGAGAATTTGGTTCCGGAGAGAAGGTGGGTACTTTTTTTGGACTCTAGGAGTTTCGTTGCAGATGCCAACCAGAGCTACATACTCTAGTATAGAGCCTGCAGCCACAGGGGCTAGAATGAAGGGTTGCATTTTGAGGACGGATGCTTGTTGTAGATCCCCCTTGGTCAAATTCAGTTGACGAGCTCCCCTATCGCTGTTGTCAGGGAAGAGAGGCCAAGCTTCGAGAGATATCTCCGTTGGGAGAGGGAGAATGGTTTACGTTCATTACTATGTACATAGGTCCGAATGTTACGCATGCCGCTACACGCGCGATCCAGACACGGGCGGAATGACAGAGGAACAGGAGGCTGGGTATTTAGGCTGCCGGAAACCTTTGCGTACGGGAAGGGTTGCAGGTGGTGGGGGTAACGTGAGAAAACTTGGGATGATTCTTGTCTCTCTGGTTGTGGTGATATGGCCTCCTAAATGTTCATCGCCGGGAATGTCCACGAGCGTCATATCGAACGTGGATACTATATGGAGTACGTCCGTAGAAGTTGTCCGAGCTTTTAGGGACGAGGGCACAAAGCGCTTTAGACTAGAAGCAACGCCGCAGACATGGAATCTTTTGTCGCGATCACTCCGGGTCTTACATCAGCCGCGGTGGCACAGAACGCGGTTCAATAGACTCATTGATCAGCTTCCGGGTCCCAGATGAGGGTATGGCCGTGTCTTGGATTCGGAGCACTGGCGTGTGTTGCCCTGGGTCATGAACTCGCTAAAGACTTCAGGACCAGTGTGAGAGGGTAAAGTACATAGCATTGCGGGCTCATAGGCGCCGTTTGGAGCGTTTCGCTGGGCATTTCAACATTGGCGGGTTTATTGGCAACGAGGGATGCTTTTCTTTGGCTGCATCCAAAGATCTGCGAGTTCTAGATGGGTATGGATGCGCCTTGGCAAAGTTTCGGCTGCGGCTTGAGGGGGGGGAGGTAAGTATCCCTGGCTGTTTACAGCAAGCCCAGGAGCCTGAGCTAAAGCTGAATAAACACGAGAGCCTCATATCTGATATATGGCGTGGGGATTACACACCTGTGTATCAATCCTTGGGCGAATGGGGCTCAAACCTGGGATCTTTGCAAAGCCTGGGAACGAGGCTAGGTGCGGAGGTCCCCTTTCATTTTATCGATCACCGGACTTGTGGTTTTGGAAGAGCTTGGAGGCTTGTCGAGCCTTGATGCTGACCCTGACTTGTGGCGACCGGGGCGGTTACATGTCGGCGGCTGCGGTTTTGGCCCTGCAAGTATCTTCGGTCAGGCGTAAAAGGGGTCACCAAACATTTCGTTGACCTCTTCCAGGTCCACAGGTTGCCACTGTTGCAGGCACAGTCAAGAAGGCCTCGCTCGGCCTCGGTAGTTGGTGCCACCTAGGAAGTGTTTAGCAAAACCTTGAATAGTGGCGTCATGATGTTTGGCCTGTTTTTTTTTATTCTGCAAAGGAATGGTAAACAAATCTAGAATAGGGAGTTGATACGAGGGGAAAGAACGTCGAGGCTTAGATAACCTTTGTGTCACGGTGACTGAGCGGGATTGTTAGGGTCACAGTTGTTTCCTATTTCAGATTATAGCCGCACCAGATCTTGCAGCCGATGCTGCTGAGCGGCAGGCGCTCCTTCCAAAGCAGCCACATACATAACCCTTATAGCGGTAAGCCAGGAGGTGTCACTGGATTGCGACAGGAAGGTGGCTGCAATGATTCGGAGCACACCTCCATTACTGGCAGGTACATCCCAATGGGGTTAGCCCGTGCGCTCGGGCCAAGGGCATACAGAAGTACCAGTACATAGTTTAGCGGCAACGGTCCTTTTCCAGGCAGATTACTTGTAAAGAATACATTATGATCGAATTGCATAACTTTCCATGCCACAATTGGTAGCATTTACCAAAAGAACCAGGGACTTTTTCTTTCTTATTCCTACCATTATAAAACAATTTATCTCCACCAATTGAATTTTTATTATTGTTTTCCCCTCCACCTTTAAGCATACGCTTAACCAAAAGATCGTTCTTACCTTCCCCTTTACCCATTACCTTTATTATTCTGCCTTTCCCCTTTCTAAAGATCGTTTCTTCCACCAATAACTCCAAGCTTATATTATAAATACCATTATTATAAGCTTTATAAACCGTTACTAAATAAATATAACGCCTGGCAAACGTACGCCCAGAATTATTTTCCGGCGAAGATATTAGGCACGCCACCCTGGCTTGGAACCCTTAAAAGTACCAATATAAGGCCGATGCCTTGGAAAACGATTACCCTTTCGATTGGCTATTTATTAAAGGCAAACTGGATAAATAATTTATTAAATTCCGTATATAGTTGATTAAAGCTATTAATCCGAATTATAAGCCTTTTATTACGCCATAGTATTTACCTAATAAAGAAGGTATTACCGTCATTATTAAATTAACCCTAACAAAACCTTAATTATTATTTCCGGGGGCAATATTAAATATCGGCCCATTATCCTTTTATTAATCGTCTTCCGATTTAATAATTAATAATACCGTTATTTTATTAATCCCAAAGATATTTCCTCCCCTTCCCTCGGCGCCAAAGCCTCCACGAATATTATAATATTCGCCACCCGTATCCCCTAATAATCCCATACCTATACCTAAACTATCCGTTAAGGCGAGAGGCAAAATAATAACCATATAAGAATAAAAGGGAGGACCATTAAATGGCCGAGACCAACCATAAGGGCGACCCCTTATAGTGGAAGATGCTATAACTTTTTTGTAAACTATAAATTAAAATAATAGGCAAACGATGGCGGAACTTATGGCAAAGGCTTTAAGGACGAAAGGTAGCCAACCTTTAATACCTTAACCTTATTAGGCCTATATATAACCATTCCTTCGCCCTAACGATATCGGATATTTTAATTCGGGAGCAGAAAATATTAATGGTATAGGTATTATAATAAACGGCCGTTATATAATTTATATAAATATATATAATTTCTGTGCTAAACTTTTTTATTTGGTATTAATATAAGGAGATGCCGTAATACGTAAGGTGTGGACTTTTTATCTCCGAGATTAGGCACTCGCCTAGTATACTATTAAACTTTTTAATATCGAAAAAATAAGTATGGGGACCGTTCTTATTACCGATATTTGCGAGGTTTTATATTAATGCTTTAAGCGTATAATATTTAAGGCATTAATAATTCTTACCAGTAAATGTTTTATTATGGTTAATATTTAAGCCGGGAAAAGAATTCGACTTTTTTTATAATTAATTATACGAAATGTAAAAGATTATAATATGGACACCGAAAGTTAATTAATCTTTGCCTTTAAAGCTCTCGATGGTAATATATAAGCTTAATTATAAAAGCCTATTATTACCATAACTTTAGCTGCCTTTCTGGTAAATACAAATAATAAAAAGAGCATTTTAATAAATATAGCTCGAAATATATACGCACCTAAACGTATAACTTAATAATAAATGCCACTGTTATACCAATGTTTATAATAGGTAAATAACCCTTTAGCTTTTTACTCCAAAAATGCCAATTAAAAAGGTAAAGGATAATATGGTTATTATTAATATAACAAAGGCCAGTATAATTAATATAATTAAATTAATGCCTATAGGCAAAACCACGGTGGTTATTAAAACCCCTTATTTTAATTATAATTTTATACCTAAAGCCAGCAGTAATAGCGTTTTCCGCAGCGGTAAGTATAGCCAATAGTATAAGGATTTTAATATTAAGAGCAGAACGCTGGTATATATTAATATTAATAATAGGCGCCCGCCTATAGGTAAGATTAAGCCAGAAACCTTATGCCAGGTAACCAGGGAAATTATAATAAAGACTGGCAGCCTTAATACTTAAAATTCCGCTATAATAACCAGCAACCACCAACTTATATCCATTATGCAAACGAGCAATCCCAGGGATTAATAAATGATATTTATAATAATAACCCTATTACGGAGGAAGATATTTTATATTAAAAATATCCACCATTAAAAAAAAAGGACCCCACTTCGGAAAAGTATAATTGGTAATAAAATTTTAACCCTAATTATGGTATATTTGGTATTATAATAATTACCGTACCTATACGGATATACCGTTTATACGGATTAATATACTTTAATCGTAATAAGTTTTTTAAGTATTTCGCTAAGTACCATATAATTAAGCGTATATTTAAATCGTATATTAATATATATAAGATTATGCAAATATTTTTGGCCTATAATGGTATAGGTAACGAAATACTTAATATAATTTATAAAGCCGATATATAAGTATATACCGAATAATTACCAGTAATTCGATCCGAGTACCCGCTTAATATGGATATAAATATAGGTTACGGATTTAGAAATTATACTTACCTTAAAATATGGATAACTCCGAATGCCTTAAAATCAAATAAGCATTATATATATATAAATATAGGTTATAATAAAACGATGGCGGATAGGCAATTCGTATTAAATAATTTCCCTAATATTTCTATACGTAAACGAGCGACTTTTATTAATATCCGTGGTATCGGATCCGATATATAAATAAGTATAAATTACGCAATCCTGGATTTATATTTCCGAGGCATATTTCCTAAAGGCAAATACGCCCTTATAAATATACGCCGAGAAATGGTTTTTATTAAGCAATTTATTATTAATATATTTATTAGTATAAATATATTTAAACCTAAGGATTATTAAATAAACCTTAAAAGTAATACGATTATTATACCGATATATAAAAGTTTATAAGTACCGGTATAAATATAAATGCGGGGTATAAAGTATATAAGGCGAATTAAGGTATTAGACCTAATTATTATACCACCTCGATTATACGCTTAAGTACGGATATATTATATAATTCCTAATAAATAAAACCTAATTTTTAAACCAAGGAATAATCCTCGTATTATTATATACGCCGTAATGGTAACCAATAATTTGTAATATATTTTAATTTATAACCCAGGTTAAAAACCGATATATTTTGGCCGTAATAAGATTTTTGGATAGATTTATTTTATCGACCTTAATTATAATGTATATTATATTGCAAATAATAATGTATATTTGCTTATTATACGGTAATTAATTAAAAAAGAATCCCTTTTTGAAAATACTAAGGTATTTATTAAAAAATTAATAAATAAGGTTATATATTTATCGGAAATACAGGTGTACGTTAATCCTTAAGATTTAATGGGAATTTAAAAATTACTGGATTTGGTGGACGAGTTTTAAAATATATTTATTAATACCGGGTATATTAACGTACCAAAAAAAGATCGTATAAAGGTCCCGTTATAATTTAATTAAGAAAAGCTAATTTTTAAAAAATACAAAGTTTACCCTTTTTTTTAAAAGGATAACGAATAAATTAGGGAAATATTTTAAACCCTGAAAGATTAAGGGAAAATCCAAAGAATAAGAAATATAGTATTATTTTTTTTTTCCGTATTCGTTATCTGGTGTGATTCCCCAAATGGTAAAAAAGGCAAAATGGTTATTAATATTAAAGGTTTAAATAAGATAATATTACCGGATGCTTATTTAATAAAGAATTAGGACGAATTGCTTGCGGAAATAGCCGGGATAAAGTATTTGATTATAATTAATGCCCTGGTATTTTATTATTAATGGCTGCTGTATTTATAATTAAAATAATGTTTTACGATTATTATAATATTTGGCCAGTATATATTTAATTATACAGTAATGGGTTACCGTAATAATAATTTTTATGTTTAATAATAAATGGATATATTACTAGACGGCCTCCCGGTATATATTTATTGCGATAATATTATAATAATAAATAAAAGCTTATAATAATATTTCTATTATTTACGAGCACTTTTTACTTTACTTAAAAATAAAAATATAATATTTAGCCTTATTAAAATATTAATCGGTTTCCCGAATGCGGTAATTTTGGGCAAAAAAGTGGACTTATTTATTATAATAATAATTAAGGGAAAGCTGGAAATTATTAAAATTATTTAGTTCCCACGTATATTTAAAAACGTGGAGATATGGATCGGGCTCGTAAAATTATTAAGGGATAAGATACCACGATTTACGATAATTAATTATGGTATATAGACCTTTAAAATAAACCTATTTCGAAAGTATAAGGCCTTAAGGGCCGGTATGCCGAAACCAGTATAAGGTAAGTGGGCAGTAAGCGTATAATTAAACGATAATATTACGAGGGATGCGAAAACCAGTTTCGAATTAATTAAATTTATTATATTATAATATATAATACTATATATATATATCCCAATATAATAATTATGTATCGATTTTAATATTTCGCGAAAAAGTATCGGTATAATAATATACCACGTTTAGGCAAATACCTTTACGCGCCTTATTAAAGGTAAAGGTGACCAAAAAATAATAATTTACCCGCCATATATAATTATTAAATTAATTACTTTTTTTAGCCGCCTTTTAACCGATAATAAAAAATAATATTGGGTATTCGAGATAAAAACTTTGGGATATGTATAGGTCCTACGTAAATATAAGAATTAAATTAATACGGTATAAATATAACCGGTATTTATATTTACCGATTATAATATAATATTCGGTATGTTTTATTAAATAAATATAATAAATAATATAACCCTTAATAATAAAAACCTTCGCTTGGTGCGCGCTATATAATATATTATTTAATTCGATATACGATTATTATATAAACCAGGTTACCTTTATTAGGTATTAAACGCATTATTAAGATTATTAATAATTACCGATTTTTAAACGAACGCTTTAATAAAAGGATTAAATATTTTACCAAATAATACCGAAAAAGTATGGGTTTTTTACGGATCCGCATAATTTTTATTAAATACCTTATTATATTTACCATTAATTCGATTTTTCCTAAAGGTAAAAGTTTTTAATATATTATTTGGCGGATAACCGTTGGGACCTTTAATATATATAATTTTTAATATATACCCAAAGCTTAAATAGAAATTTAAAAACGGATATAAAATAAATTTATATTGGCGGAATATTTTATTAAGTATATGCCAGAATATTATATTGAATAAGCTAAAAAGAGTTATTTTACCGTTTAAGCTTAAAAACCACCTTTTATAAAGGATTAGTATAAAGGGATTACCAAATCGATTATGCGTATTATAAAACTATATGTATTATATTTTTAAAGAAATATATGGTAAGGGATATTTGGAATATGGTAAATTGGCGCCCGCTTTATTTTAATATATAATCCGATTAAATTATAAATAATTTAAACACTTCCTGCGCGCCTATTTAAAATATTAAATATATTAACCGCGTATATATTTATTATACGGTAATATATAACCGATTTTAATACCATTAATATTATACCATACGATTTTAATCGATTTTATTATATTTTTTCCCGAAATTTAGTTTTAGGGGGAGCGAAAAGATATTATAATGGTAATAATAGATAAGGTAACCCGCCAATTGGGATTTATTATAGGAGTAAAGACCTGGGCTAATAAGGCTTAGGCAAATGCGCTGATTAATTACCTATGGTTAAGCAATTGGGGATTTCCCAAATAAATAATCAGCAATCGAGACCTTAAATTCGTTTTCGTAATATGGTAATATATTTTTTAAAAGCTGGGCGCTTATTTATTATATAATACAGTTTACCACCCCATTATAAATGGTTAAACGGAAATAATTATTAGAATTATCCAGGCAATATTATAATATTATATTAATATAATATATAAACCTACGGAATGGTTATATATATTATCCCAAATATAATTTAAATATAATAATAATAAAACCCGTATTATTAAATATTTCTTTAATAAAATAATTTTTGGCTTTATACCTAATAATACGATTAATATTATAATTATAAATACCCGATAGTTTATAAACCTTCCCCTTATATATATTAAAATATCCGATATTATAACGGTCGCCTTTATAATAATAAAAAAATGGTATAACCGTAAATATAAATAAAAAATATACGTAAAAGAAGATAAAATCCTCCTTCGATTATATAAGGGATATAATATTCCATAAAATACCAGTTTTGGAAAAAAACTCGCATAATAATACGCCGGCCCATTTAATATCCTATAATATATCGGCCACTTAATGTATAAAATTAATATTCCAAATAATTGGCGTATTTATAATATAATTAACGTCGAATTCCTCGAACCATGGATATTCGATATATGGGGAAAATAATTGCCGTATATTCCTCCAATATCGTATACAAATAAAGTTCCAAAGCGTATTATTAATAAAAAAAACGGACGTTACCTTGTATAATTCGAGAACTTTCCAAAATAATATAATAAGTGGCGAGGAATACGCCAACTCGGCAATAATGCAGACACTTTAATAAAGGACTTCTTCCCAAAACACCAGGAATAAGTAATTATGGGAAGGATATACATGTATATATAGCTACGAGGGCGCAGCATTTTTTCCTGCCGGGGGGGCACTGGCAGGTACATCCCAATGGGGTTAGCCCGTGCGCTCGGGCCAAGGGCATATAGAAGTACCAGTACATAGTTTAGCGGCAACGGTCCTCTTTCAGGCAGATTACTTGTAGAGAATACATCATGATCGAATTGCACAACTTTCCATGCCACAATTACTCTGTTCTTTTTCCACAATTCCTTGACGCCCTAAGAAAAGGCTGTTGTCCTCCACTACTAGTACTAGCACATCCATCTGCCGGCAGGCGGAACATTGTTGCGAAGGACGGTTCAATGGACTCAGTCCAGCCCGCCTGAGTCTGAGGTCCACAATGCAGTGAGGTCGGCTTTTCGTCATCCCGCACCGTGCTTTGGGTTCCTTCCCTACTTACTGTAGTAAGCTGACTGCCTCCGTGGTAGGACACAATTGAATTCAATTTCCACGGTTGTGACAGGTCCATCGCCGCCAAGGGAACACCCGGAGGGAGGAACACCTTCCGCAGAAAATTCTTCAAAAAGAATAATGAAAAGAGAACAGCGTTTCCAAGCCTCAGACGCCCTTCCGGGTGTCCCACGGTCCGCTGGGTCGAAACGAGCCCTGACACAAGTGGAATGTCACAGCCCCTGGCCAGGAAGTAGCTACCCCTGCCGAGGCCTTGCAGCCCCACTCAAAAGAGGCTCTTGGACCGACAGGGCCCTTAACTCTGTCTAGACTTCGATCTGGCTGGGATCGCGGCTCCAATTCTTCCCCGCTCGTCACCCATTTATTAGTTTCTGCCATCAAAGAGCACTGCGAACGTTGGACCGGGTCACCCCTCCTATGTGGACTATGACCTCACGGCTGCTCTTTATCCATTGAGCTTAAAACACTGCCCGCCTTCGATACGTCCTCGAACTGGGGCTATAGTTGACAACGGGGTCCACATGCTCATTGTTTCTCAGGCCCGTTATTGGCCGATCTCACTTGTATTCCTTTTGGTTGCGCTCTGGGCAGCCAAGACAGCATGAAACGAAACAACAAGCGCAAAAGTTGCAAGACGGGAAGTATCCTCTCTCGCCTTTTTGGCTTACAACGCTACATGCTCTCCATCCTCCTCTGTCATCTGAAATCACCCTCCCCTCGGCGGCATGCGGCTACCGAAGGATACAGGCAGAGAATCCAAGGCCTGCAACCCGCGGTGGCTGAGGCAGACCAAAGTATCACCTCACCCACACGTCGTGGGAAAGGAACTTTTCCCTTTTCCCTGTCCTACCCCTGGACGGTCTGAAGTGTGAGGAGCTCGGGTTAGGGACTTGTTCGTTACCGGCTGGGCATCGCATCGCATCTTGCATCCGTGGGGTGTACCAAAGCTGCTCAGCGCCGAGCATACACCCTAGCGAGTGGAGTGAGAGTCTAGAGCAGGGCGTATAGCACCCCCCCCTTTACGCCCATCCTAGGTCTGGAGCACGTCCGGTCCACGGAAGACCGTCTTCCCGGCAGACACATACAGTCCCCAAGAGGAATTACGCTCCCGGGAGCTACACCACAGCCGACAGGGGGTTGTTCTCGCGCTTGGCACACCGTCCTCCAGTCGTCTTTATCACTGCTCGTTTCCTCCGCTATATGTTCCCACTCGTCTTCTCCTTCCTTTTCTCTTATTCTTGTTCCTTTCTCTCCTCATCCCGTTCCTTTCCAATCAACCCCTGTGTCTATATTTTCAACCAAAAGCGCTGGTCTGCTTTCCTGGGATCACCGTTTTCGATTCACACTCTCTTTTATTAAACGCAAGAAGACTCGCTGTTAGCAGTTGTTAATACTTATTTCTCAACTCTTCTTTTCGCCCTAATCATTTCTCTCCCTCAGGAAGCATATACCATCGAATATATACACAGAAACAGCTAGGCTGGTTCTTGCTACGTTCACGCTTCAGAAAAAAAAAGAAAAAGTTTCAAAGGGAAGGAAGTTCCTTTGTTCTATACCGCCACCACGACTTAATATCTCTTCTCGACAACATCGCCGCCAAGATGAAGTTTTCAACAGCCATCCTTGCTGGCCTCGCCGCCGTTGCTACCGCAGTCCCCACCAGTGCCGAATTCCAAAAGATGTGGTCTCTCGCCAAGCGTCAAAACGAAGCCGCCGCAGCTATGGGTCTCACCGATGTGGATATCCTTCAATTGTATGTGTTCGGCAGAAAGGAAATATAGGCGGAAGTAGAAGGAGGATCAGATGGATATATGGCAGAGGGCAGAGCTGAATGCTAACACCGACCCACTAGTGCCCTTACCCTTGAGTGGCTCGAGACCGAGTTCTACCGACAGGGGTTCGCCACGTTCCCCGCCTCCGACTTCCAGGCCCTAGGCGTCAACGCAGCTCAGATCAACGATCTCACCAACATCGGTGTCACCGAGGCTGCTCATGTCGGTACCCTGCAGTCTGCCATCGCCCAAGCCGGTGTTCAGCCTGTTCAGCCTTGCCAGTACAACTTCGGCTTTACCACCGCCCAGGCCATGGTTGGCGTTGCTGCTGTGCTCGAGCAAGTCGGTGTGTCTGCTTACCTCGGCGCCGCTCCTCTGGTTGCCGACCCCGGCATCCTGAGCACCGCTGGCTCTATCCTGACGGTCGAGGCACGCCATCAGTCTCTCATCCGCCTTGTAAGCGGCATCGCTGCTGCTCCCGGTGCTTTTGACACCGCTCTGGGCCCCAAGGCTGTCTTTTCTCTGGCTGCTCCCTTCATTACCTCCTGCCCCGATGGATCCAACCTGATTCTCACTGCTTTCCCCCCTCTGACTCTCGCCCAACCCGCTGATGTGGCCGCCGTTGCCGTCGACTCCAACATCAGTTTCAGCGAGCCCGTTGCCGGCGCTACCCACTGCGCTTTCACCAACGGTGGCGCTCCCGGTGGAAGCATCTTCACCACCTTCACCGAGGCAGAGGGCTGCGTTGTTCCCCAGACCCTCTCTGGCATCACCTACGTCAGCCTTGCATCCCAGGGCCCTCTGACCGGTGTTCTCACCGACGACATCACCCTGGCCGGTCCTCTGGTGCTGACCATCTCGTAAGCTTAGCGCTTCCAAGGTGTGTCGGCCATGAGCATCCTACGATGTCGATGCCAGGTGTTTTTCTTTCCTTTTTAATAAGAAGGGGTACGTGGTGTTTTCTCACATGGGCTAGTCGGGAACAGCTTATTACTGGCATAGCCCCTTTGTTGTTTTGCCCTTCAATTGGGCCGACGCAATGTAGAGCGATACAGCGTTGCTGGGACGGGGTAATTGGAGATCGGTTGGAAGAGAGAGTCAAGAGGGGACGGGGAAGAACAATGTTATGTTGCCTATCAAGACACTTTAAACTTATAGAACACAGCCTTTTTTTTTTAACACTTACTTCTTTTTTGTTACTTTTCTTTCCATGTTACCTGCATGGCAAGAATTATTCGATTCTTTGGGCGAGATTTGGCTGGCAAAGCTTTTTTTTTTTTTTCTCACGGCCTGTACATATCCTATGCACACATGATGGTTGCGGTTTACGGCCTGTCTACACTTCATAAGGGGTGGGGATGAGGGTTTCCAACGGCGAATCCCAGAGGTTGAATTTTTTTTTTTCATCTGGACAGAGGAATTGGAACGGAATGCATCTTTCGTGGTATATGATACCCTGGTGAGGAGGGAGCCATTTTGTTCCCTTCCACCTTTTTTTTTTCCATTGTCTTCAAAATATACAACAAACGTTCAAATCAAACATCCCGCCTGAATCCCCAGCCTCTTTGAAGAACCGAGCAATCAAACAAGCTGATGCTCTATGATGGAATCGGAAATTGTAACCACTGTCGTGTATCATGTAGTTATTGCTAGGCCGCAACAGCTAGATCCAGTAGAAAAGCCCGAGAAGTCATACATCGAAGTGAGACAAATACGGCAAAGCAAAAAAGAGCTGTGTTTTCCAAGTTTAGCTTCATGTTTCCGAGAGTCTCTTGAGCGGACGAAAAGTGTTTCGTTCTACGCATGCTGAGCACATGAGATGGAGAGACAATAGACTCTGTGGGCGACGAGGATGGATATTACCTCTAAACATTTCTTCATTTCTATTATAATGTACTGATCTCCAATGTGGTGCCGAGCTTCGGGATGGCCGTGCATGGGAAAGCAGCTTGCCTCGATCGCCCAGAGAGAGACGGTAGCCGCACCAGCCATGTATGTATGTTCCCAGCAAATACCCATACTCAACGATCGGCATTAAGCTTATTTGTACACCACCAGAAAGGGTGGTTTGGCGATGCTAGTTACCCACCCATCGCGTCCCGTGGTCGTCCCATCCCGAGCGGCTGTCTGTCCACCACCAGGCCTGGCCTCGATAACTAGATATACTGCCATCGAGGCCTGAACAATTCAGCGGCACTCGCGCCCGGAAAGCAGCCACTTGCGATGAAGGATGGGATCATGAAGGGTCTAGTAACTAGTCCCGAGTCCGAGTCCTACTAGTAGTACTAGTTAGTTAAAGGCTACGGAACGGAACAAAAGTCCCCTCCCCTCTCTGCTACTAATTACTAGTAAGTTCTTTGTCCCCCTCTTCCGGGGCTGGCATGACCGGGCCCGGTTGGACGACCCCGTCGGGCAAAAAAAATAAAATAATAATGATAATAATAATAATTCTCCGTGTGATTTCCGCGGGATTGAGCAGATGCTCAATGGAAATCCGAAACAGCCCCGAAACACAGTCAAGCCCGGCTTTGTAAAACAAGTCGGCGGGTTCTGCCATGCAAAGTAAAAAAAAACTGCCACCGACTGCAGAATGAATGGCAGGAAAAATCCCTCTCGAGTCTCCCTCCAGGCTCCGACGAATGAAACTCGTTGATAGACGGGGCGGCCAGAACTTGAAGTGGTTGTGGTTTTTTTTTTTTTTTTTTTTTTTTTTTTTTGCGCATATCGATATGCTCCAGTGCCGGCGTGTCGCCGAGCGGGGATTACCTAGAACCGGAGGCGAGAGGCGAGAGGCGAGAGGAGAGATGGGCTCGGAAAGGGAGAAGCTATTCAGTATATGTACCTACATATGTACAGACCTGTTGGAACGAGCTAAATAAATCATTAAACATATTTATATATATATATATATATATATATACGTCTCTGGTCATGGAGGTGAGCCCCAAGCTTTTGCAGGCGACGAGAAGATCACGAGGCGTCGAGGCTGGCCCATCTTCTTCTACCTGCCCTCTCCAGCTTTGTTTGTTTGGTGTGTCATAATTCGCTCGTTTCAACCTCTTCTATTTCTTTATTTGCTTCTAATCTATTCAGTAGATCGATAAACGAGCCTTTTTTTTTTTTTTTTTTTTTTTTTTTCCTCCTGTCAAAGACAACGCAGTCCGAAACGTGATAAACCATGGGCAATGTGAATTGGAAGCATACGACGGAGAGGCCTGGCTACCATACATAACAAGATATGTCGGATGATGAGGACGAGGATGAGGATGATAATGACAGGTTACCAAGTTGACAGACCGGTCCGCTCCATGTTCTTCGCACGCCACGACACACTCCCCGTCCTGCGCGCCAATGGCCGGGTCAGGCAAGCTCTCTTACAACCCCAACAAAGCTCCCGCCGCAAGCACGAGGCCGGCGAACACGGACATGCCCAGCCCCTGAGCCCCGGTCGTGGCGGTGGCGGCACTGACGGGGACGGTGCCGTTCCCCATACTACCGCCTCCTCCGGTGGTGCCATTTCCGACGACGCCGCCGGCGGTTCCGTTCCCGCTGTCGGAGCCTCCTCCCGTCTCTCCTCCCCCAGTGGTGCCGTTGCCGTTGCCGTTGCCGCTGCCGCTGCCGCTGCCGCTGCCGCTGCCGCTGCCGCCGCTATCGTCCCCGGAATCCATGTCCCTCGCGTCGCCCGCGCCATCCTCGGCGGCGGCGGGACCGGGGTTGGTCACGTTGAAGAAATTCCCGGCCACGGCGTTCCCGTCCGCGACGCCGACGGCTCCCAGCACGGCCTCGGCGTCGAACCCCAGCCTCGTGCGCGCCGCCTCCCGCAGCGCCGCCATGCCCGCCGCGCCCACCCCGCCCAGGTCCAGCACCACCTGCGCGTAGCGGTGGGACAGAGGGCTCGCGGCCGGGGGCGCCGGGCCGGCGTACTCGGCCAGCGCGCCGACGTCCGCCGGGGCCGCGAGCACGTAGGCGGAGAGCGACGTGCCGTCCGCCAGGGCGACGGTCGAGGGGGACGAGGCGGCGGAGAGGTTCGACTGCAGCCAGTGGAGGACGGTGCTCGGGCCGCCGGGGTTGAGGGAGGCGGGGATGTCGAGGTCTATCATCATTATGGCGAGGGAGGTGGACGTGGAGGGGGAGAAAAGGGCGATCGTCGGGGCTGTCTGGGATGCTGTTTATGGGAGAGAGAGAGAGAGAGAGAGATACATATGCGTCAGCTCTGTTGGTGAGGTAGGAACACGGATCATGGCCCGTGAGGGGAGTCTGTCTGGGTGGGTCGTGCAGATGGATAAACCTACTCTCTTGATCAACAACCGTGCCGTTCATGGCTCCCGTGGTGCCAAAGGCGACCAACATGGGGGTGTCGGAGCCGGGGGTGAGGTCTGCGGGAGACTGCGCGGCGGCGAGACCGGAGAGGCTGGCGCCGGCTCCGAGGAGCACGATGAGTTGTTTGTAGAACATGCTGATATGCTAGGAGGGTGAGTTGACGAGCTAGTTTCGCGAGGTGGGATCATGCGGTGGGTAGTCTGGTAGGTGTGTCCGTTTGTACGTATAATACAATCAGCGCAGCGAACGGAAGTGTAGGTTGTTGTATATATAGCTATATACGGGCAGGTAGGTTCATTAAAACGATAGTAACGATAGAAAGTTGAAAAAGGTAAACCAGCCTGTTACAAGAAAAGAAGTATCCGAATCGATGGGAAGCAAGTGTGGCTCGAGTCAAGACAAGAAGACTAGAAGACTAGAAGAGACGGGATAGCTGGAACCACACAAACTGGAGTCTGCTGAGATGTGCCGCTCCTTTTAACCATTTGGATGGCCTATTATAAGGAAGAAGGAAGGAAAAAATGATTGAACGGTACCACGGAATGAGCCTATCTCGACCCGTCCTATCAGAGCACGACGATCGACATGTTCGAGATATGGGGCCGATTGCCTCCATCTCCCCACAAACGTCAAAACAAGACGGGCCCGGCACTTCATGCCTCCTCCTACGCGTCGTCGTAGACGTTGCGGTACTCGTCATCAGACAACTCGATTAATCCATGCATGATATAGGGAGGGGGGGAGTTACTAGCTAGTTAGCAGGAAGGGACTACCGTTCTGTAACGGCCAGCTGAAAATAGCTTCAGATCTGCTCATTCCCATACATACCCATATCCCGGTCCCGCTGGCGGTTTATGTATGCATGGGTCCACCCACCACCCACCACCCACCACCATGCAGCTGCCAGCACCCCAGAGTCTCCGGTTGACAGGAGCCGCCATCGCAACCAGCCTCAATGGCCTCCCGGCTTTCTCAGCTCCCACTCGCGGCTTGGGGTCCGGTTTGGCACGGGTATGCATGCACCTCGGAGCCTGGACGGGGATATATTCGGCAACCCGCCCCCCTCCCCCCCCTGGACCGTTATACTATCGTCGGCCTCGAACCCGATGCGGGGTGGGTGTCTTCCCTGTCTCAAATTCAATGACTATAAAAAGAAACTAGAAAATAGAACCCTCAGACATGCAAACATATCAGATGAAACGCTCATGTCGCATCTACTCCACCAACATGCCGTCATTTCAAACTCGGTATTATTGAGAGATTTTTCTCCTTCCAACAATCCAAATAGCAATCTTGAATTTATGAAGAACCGCGCACGGCATAATGGGAGCAAAAGGGGGGAGGGATGGGAAATATATATCAAATATATATAACAATTACAAATTATAATTTCACATTTTGATCAATATTCTTTAATTACTCAGAAATTAGTTGATTATCTCTTATTTAGACAAGCTTTTAATTTGATTTCTTGTAAACAACATTTATATATATATATATATATATATATATACATTTAACGATAGCAGGTCTTAGAGCCGCAATCATTATCGCCGAGTCGCATCAGAACTCGCAGAAGCTCGAGCTCGAGTTCCAACCAGATGCCATGTTGTGAACCAAATGAGTGTCTTGTGTATTGTGGCAAATAGCTGCAGTCTGCGGAAGGCCCAGGGCTCTTGAATGCTCGCCTCAAAAGCTCCCCTCACAAGGATGGAGCCGGTGGATGTATCTCGGCCGTTGCCCATAATATCGGTACGGGCAGACTGGCCAGCTACGCTAGAAGAGTAGATACACGCTCTATAACAAATATGTAATAAATAAAAGGCGCTGTCGTCACAGCCCGAACAAGGTGTCAGCTCTTGACGCTAGATGCATACATCCCTAGGCGCTGAGTGGCACCTGCGAGACAGGCTGAAGACCACCAGTGAAATTTACGAACCCGTCGAGGAACAAAAATAAAAACCAGGCAAAGAGCCCTCTTAATCATGTATGAATATAATCACCACTCTTCGATTTTCCCGTTCCCAAGTCCATAGGCCACAGGGCCCCCCAGGACAGGAAGAAAAATAGGTACGAAGTGGGAAAGAGAAGACGACGCTCGCACCAGGCAACGTTGCTTGCGTGTGGCCGCGTCCGTTGTTTCAGAAGAGCGCACGAGTGCACCGGGAAACATGTCTCCATGCGTATACTTGTTTCCAGAACTAGACTTGTTCATATGTTCCGTCTTCGTATTTCTTCACGTTGGCTCTCTGTTCGGTATATCAGTTAGCATGTGTCGACGATGGCAAGTCCTCCAGCCAGGGAAACTCACCGAGTCGACGTGATGGGTGTCAAAGAAACGACAGTCGTCATGGCCGCAATCCTTGCCTCCAAACTTGCACCTGTGTCCATACGGACAGTCAAAGTCCTCGCACCAACTTCCGGAATTGCATTTAATACTGCGCGCCTTGTGGCGCAACACTATCTGCTCACCGGCACTCAGTCGCTCCCCGTGCTGGAAGTTGCAACCGTCGCCATTAGAGCAATACCCCTTGAGGTGGAAGTTATTGCAGCAATTTTTGTCCTTGATTCTGTCGGCAAACTTTTTCTGGTACTGTGACTGCTGGGGTGGAAGTTGCTCGTCCAGTCTCTCATAATCCTTGTTCAGCAGCATGTACTTCCTGGGCGGCTTCTTGGCCGGGGCAATGTCAATCGTCTTCCCAGTGCCTGCACCCTTGCTCATAGCTGCCCAGGATGAAGGGTTCGGAGTTGCATTCTTTGGCGGCGGCGGTGAATTTGACGCCGTGGACGGATCCACCGCAGTAGCCATGTTGGTGTTGTTGGTGTTGTTTGTGTTGTTGGTGCTGATGTTGCTGTTGCTGTTGTTTGTTGCCGCAAGCTCGGATCCACGGCGGATAGCAATAGCGGCCACTGATGTAACCGTATTAGCCATAAAGCCCATCTGGGGTCTCGCTGGTAGGTTTTCGGATCGAAACACGTTTTCAAAGGTGACGCGGGAAAACATGCGGTATCCAGGCTCGGCCGGGGTTGCCTCGAAAAGCGTAGTCCGCGCCTGCATATCTCGGTCACGGAGTATGGGTTCGAGAAAAGGGAGGTACCCATTATCGTGGCAAGGTCCAAAGTATAGATGCTTGCACTGGGGCATCCTTGCCATGAAGGTGAACATCTCCCTCACTTTATGGTCTGCACGCTCCTTGCCCTGCCCGACATCGACGAAGCTGAACAGATGCTGCGATCGGCTGAAACCAACGCCAAATTGGTATAGGACTTCCACGTCGTCAATGATCTTGCAGGCAAAAAGTTTCCTGGCAAGACCTTCCATATTTAGAACCAGCTGGACCATGATTCTCCAATCTTCGACGTGGGCATCGGTATAGGTAGCGTTGAGGTGATTTCTTATGCCCCTGTTGAGTCGATGGGCAGCTTCGGTTCCGCCATCGGCGCCTCGACTCAACAATTCATCATTAAAGATGGCTCCATCACCATCAATGACAACGAATGCAAAGGGATTTGCGTCCTATCCAAGACGGCGAATAGCCAAATGTTAGCATTTGCGCTCTCTCAAAGAAAGCACACAATGGACACTGTCAGGGCCAAGACCGTTGTCGTGGAAAACTTGAAGCAAAAGTGCCGTCACGTGGGAAATGGAATGGCCATGTCATTCATGCTGCCTGCTGTGCGACTCGTTTGCTGGTGGTGGTGCTTGCGTGGGTGTGTGTGTGCGGGGGAGCTTCATCCCGGCAGGAATGGAGAGCTGTTAAGCATGTGCTTCTTTCGTGACCTGGGGGGATTTCTGGGACAAGTTTGGGTTGGGGGTATTCCGCCAGGCAAGCATGGGAGCACATACGATAAGGCGAGAATTCACTCCCTTTGTGAGTTCCATCGAGTCCTTCAATTCTCTCATTTCCTGTTGCAGGTTTCGGCGGGACTGCTGCTCAGAGTGGAGGTCGTCTAGAGCCTCGTTGTATTTGCGCGACATATCTTGATAATTAGTGATCAATTCACGTATAAATTCGTTGCGCTGTTGATCTACCCTCTGAAATGTTTCTAGCCGTTCTTGATATGCTGGTAGGTTGGGCGGCGGTGCTTGTGCTGAACCGGCACCCGGACTCGTCGTATTGTTTCCAGCGAGGCCTGCTAAGCCGCCTAGCGTCGACTGGGACCCATGGTGGCCGTATCCATTCATGTTGTTTGGTAGGCCGAAAGCGAGCCCGGGCGGAGGGGGTGTTTGCTGTATCGTGCCGCCAGGGCGTTGTGTTTGCGAGAGTGGGAAGAAATTCGCCATGGTCAATATGTATAACGCTGGTAAATCGACGTGTCAGGGACGAGACGGGAGAAAAATCGAGGAGGAAACAGTCGAGGAGGAAACAGTCGGGATGGTCGCGCTCTCAATGGTTGCACGGCACGTTGGCCTTTAGGAAAACAAGAGGGTGGAGTCAGTTGAGGTTGAAGCTCAGAGATAGCAGTAGGACTTCAAAGGTTGATGGAACTAGATATGTGAAGTCAAGTCAGGTAAGTGAGCCCAGGCTGGAGGTGGGGAAATGAGAAGTGAGACGGGAATGTGAATGGGCTACCGACCATGCAGGGCACCACTGGGCCACTACGCTGTGTGACTAAGCAGGTGACGGCTCTAGAGTGGCCAGCAACTACCTGCCCACGCCCTGGAGCCTGTGCATGTCGCACCCCAGCGTGCCGCCCACCCCTGCCCCAGGTGAGCTTGCTCTTGATTTTGCTGGGATTCTAGCGCAGAAGGTGCTGGGTCTCGGTGGAGCCACGGAGACACTACCGGCCCAGGTTATTGGTCGATGGCTGGCGCCACCGTGCCGTGCGGCGTGCCTCACCGGGTCTCATGTGCCAGGTACCAGCGGGATATGCCAGCCTAGGCGGGCAGCAGCAGCATACAAACATTGACGGGCTATCTGTGTCTGTCCTTTCTACTACTATTTTCATTTTGTGCTATGGATACCTGCTGGTTAATCATTTAAGTACCTTCTATTCTAACCCCAGATATGATATGTCCATTCATGTGTGTTGTAGACTGGACGTATTCCTGCAGGGGTACTATGAAATAATAAGCTCGGGTACCAGAGCCATCGACAGATCTAATGCAAACAACTTTTCCATGATTAATTACATACCAGACATCGCTTCCTCGAAATTGCTAGGACACATGTGCCTCGAAGCCACCTTGAGAGAGACCGGAAATAACCAATAACCTCAAGGGGGTCGACTGGCATATCTCCCTAGATAGAGCATCACTGAGCCTCAGACGCATCAGAGCTCCACCCCTCGGCCGTACTCTCAGTGTCGCTGCTATCCCACTGGTATTCTCCTAATCCATCATCATCATCATCAACTGTCATGTCGCAACGAAACCCTTCCCCGATGGTCCTAGCCATTCGGACTTCCTCCTTCACATCCAGCATCCCATCATCTCTAACCTCCAAGTCGGCCGCTCCCAAGCTGTGCTCCAGAGCCAAGTGGAGTAGGACGCCCACATGCTCAAGGAACCAATCCAGCTGGAGCGGTGCCCAGCCCCCTGCGAGTTGAGCCGCAATAATTTCAAACGGTATCGACAGGATCCATGCCAGGTTGGTGGGAATGTCTGCTTCATTGATGGCCAGTCCGAGGGGGACGCCGTCTGCCATTGCTTCTTTCACCCTGTCGTCCTTGGCAGCTTCACTAACAGCTCGAGCACGCTGCTCGAAAAGATCCGTCCAGAATGTACGAAGCTCGTCAACCTGTGCTTTTGAAAACACGATGTTTAACTTCTGGCCGTACAGAAGTGTACGGAAGGTCGAGTCCTTGTCAGCTTCGGAGGAGATAGATGTGGCGACAGGTGTACCATTCAGGCAGGCGGAGGAGGGCTGGATGTGCTGAGCGACTCCCTGTGGCTCGTAATCAGCGCTCTTTGTGGGGAAACTGGCTGAAGTTTTGTGGGGTTGTAGGCTGCCCAACTTTCGAGAGATGTCATGGAGGATCTCGATGGCTCCCTGAACCATGGAAGCTCTATGACTTTCAAGTTGGCCGGATTTTAATGCTTCATCGAACTGAGTAGCAATCATGGGAACTTCTCGAGATGTTCGAATAGCCAGGTTCGCCCAGTCTTGCCTCAAGTGACGGAGCCAAACAAGGGCAGCCTCAAATGTCGCCTCAACATCTACGGGCAGCCTGGGGGGCGGCGAAGTAACGTGAGCCACCTCCCATTGTGGGTCTGGCGATGGAGCCTTGATGGAGGATTGGGGGCGGCTGTCGAGAGACCCAGACGACGAGGTCTCGGACACCTCTCCCGAAGACATGGCCTCAATACCCATATTCCCTGCTATCGGAGAGACCAATTCATGAAAGACCTTCGAATTTACCTTTCCTTCTTCACCATATGTTGGAGTACTCTTCCTCATAGTAAATTTCCCCTCGGCTCGTCTCCTCCATCCATCCGATTGCACATGGTCAAGTATCCTAGGGCAAGGACGGAGGTATTGGGAGCGATCTTGGCCGTTTCCATCATTCCTTCTACCCTCCATTACAAACCTTGTGGGGCTTACATTGTCACTGTTACGTTCGAAGCTGGGTTGCCACTCCTCCCCTTGCTGGTGACGAGCAAGCTCAACTCTGCCGCAGAACTGGAATTCGGATCCCATGCTCTCGAGCATCTTCTTCTCCTGGTCACTGAATTCGGCATCGAGATCGAATCTGGCGCGGTTTCTCAGGCTGCACTCGACTAGATGCTTGTATTCACGGGAGCCCTGAGCCTCGGGCGACGGGGTAGGGAATGGGGAACCAGGGTGTTCTACCTCTTTGCTATCGTGGTCGCCATCCGAGTTTGAATCTATGGTGACATTGAGAGCCGACTGCTGGTTAGAAGTGGACTCCGAATCGCGGAGGGAGGAAGACTTGGTAGGAGGATGTCCATTCTGAAAGGATTGTGGAGGCTTTAGATTCGCCATCCGTGGGTTTTCTAGCTTAGACTTGAAGCTGGCTCCTTGGGTCTCGGGATTTCCCGTTGTGTACTTGGATTGAATAGGACCAAAGATATGGTCTTCCTCGTCTAGTGGATAGGGAAGGCTGTGCGTTGGGACCGCTGTTGCCCCCTTGATGCTGTCACCAAGTGGGGCTGGAGAGCCCTGATTATCACCAGCGCAGAGGTCGGGAGGTACAGGGACAGCAAGCTCGGATCTTGGTGAAGATTCCGGGGAAGCGCCGGCGAGCTTGGAGCCCGGGCAGGATTCTGGAGTGGTACATATGGACAGGGGAGGGAATTCGCAGTCGGAAAAGACGGATTCTGTGGGAGTGGAACCGTCGCTCCGGCCGCTCGTCTTGTCGTTGGTGGATTGGCAAAATTCGATCGAGCGGATAGGAATGTCCATGGTCATGGAACCACAATTTGAACCAAGCGGATATTTGAGCTCTCCAGAGCACGGGATACCATCTGCGGTATCGACATCTGTGAAGGTGAGCGAGAGGTTTTCGAGGTCGGTGTGTTTGTTTTGACCCTTACCAATGTCGATAAGGACCCAGGAAGAGAGATCTTCCTCTTTCTTCTCAGCAAGAGGACCTGAGTTGCGGAGGTTGGTAGCGGCGACGGCCATGGCGTCTGCTGTGGTTTTCTTGTGCTTAGTAGCTGCTGCGAATATTCTTGTGGATGTAGGGTTGTTAATGGAAGTCTGGTGGAAATATTTGTCGTCCATCCCCAAGGGAATGAGGTGAATTTATAATCTCCAAACCGTCACAGCCCCCCTTTTCTACACTCACGGTCACTATATTTCTGCCATCTTAACTTTTTAGGCTTCAAATAGAGGCCCAAAGGAATTATTAGCAATGTTTGAGTCCTGAGATGCATAGTATCCCATAGAACTTTACCATATACAAGGAGTTTTATGATCTTTCATTTGGAAGATCATATTTCAATGTCTTTACTCTTTGCTAGGGGTTTTCATTTTGGGAGTCCTTGTAGGGTTTGTATTGTAATGTCACACCTTGAAGAAAGAGGTCCGATGTTTCCAAAGAGAGACCGGGAATGCTCCCGTTGAAGCGGCGAGACATGCCACGTCCCCATTTATGGATATCTGAGAAACTGGTGTCTTTCTTCACAAACATATCTTTCGATTCACATCTGGAGCTTTGAATCTTTGAGGCTTTTTATACTTCGTATAGTTTAGATCAAGTACAATTCATAGTACAAATGGTGAAGTAGCATCGCGGCCGAGGAGTACCTAGATAGTATTTACTGAAAGATCTTTCTATATTGGTATACAAGAAAGTCTTGTCTTAGGTTCTAGTGTAGGAGTTTGAACTCCATGTAGTCATTCGCGAGAATCATGTACGCATGGTATTATTTGAATGAGACTCACTGTGATACTCACGGAATGCAGTTTACTTACAATGTCGGAATAGTCAATAGCCTGATGACAAAGGACTAGGAATTATGGAAACGCTGCAAGGGTTGGTCGGCACACGTTCATTGGCAAGACTAAGACGGTGTCAGAGGGAAATACGCAGATCAAAAGCCCTATGTATACTTCCTATCTCTTATTCAAAGGGGGCTATCGTGACGGGATATACAAAGCGAAAGAAAAAAAAAGTACAAGATGGACTATGCTATCATTGCTACCTGCCATGGACTAAGAACTCTCATGCCGTTCATACACCCCTTTCCATGGTCCCTACGCCTAGCCACGTAACCTATCTAGTAGGCACCCAGCGTAAACTGCGCATTACACATATTCGTCAACTCCCAATCCTCAGCGCCCATCTCGCCCCTCATATCCTCATCCCCTTCCCCTCCACAGAGTCCCGCAACAAACATGGTAGCCATGAAGTGGTCGTCGGTGGCATGTGCCTCACGGTACATGGGATGTTTCATCAAGCTGGTTGCTTTTCTCCTCAGCATCAGGCCTCCGCATCCCTTTTTACCTACAATCTTCTTCCCGTACGAGGCCTTTTCCATGGGAACTTCCTCTTCGTACGCGGGACAGATGGTGTCGATGACTTCTTGCCGAAAGTCCAACGCCCACGAACCAGGGGGGTTGACGCGCGCAAAGTTGTCCCGGTAAAGGAACATGGGTTCCCAGATGTTGCGGTAGAGGTTGTGCACCGCGCCCCCCGAGCCGACGAAGAGGGTCTTGTGTTTCTTTTCCCTGAGGGGCCGTAGGGCCGCGCCCACCGACATGTGGAAGTGCGGGTCGTATGAGTGGTTCATGCTCAGCAGGGTTGTGGGAGGGGAGCCACCGGGAAACATGCGGATGAGGATTAGGTATGTGTCGTGAATCCAGTTGAATGTTGGGTCTGCGGTGGCTGTGATACCCCCGGCTTCGAGGTGGGACTTGATTGTGGGAACCATGCCGACGTCAGGGTTCAGCTTATACGATTTGTACTTTGCTGGGTCCACGTATGCCACGGGCGATTTTTCTGGTTTCGGGTTTGCGGAGATTAGGATTCCGGGGAGCGAGGTTGCCCAGTGCGCGCCCTGATGGTGAGGATGGATGTTAGTACTGTTGGTTGCGGTTGCGGCTGCAGCTGTAGTTGTGGCTGTAGGCGGGTGGTGATGATTCTCGGTGTTGAGGATTGAGTAACGTCTAGGATGTGGCTTGGAATAGCGCCGGGTATGCGTTGTGATTGTTTTCCACTTACCATCATGACGACATGTTCTATCCCTTGCGCGAGGGCCTCGTCGCCGCACTTCTTCCAGTAGTCGCCAGACAGACATTCCTCTCCCAGCATCATGGTGCTGCCATGGGAGAAGAGGTGGACTGGGTTCATGGGCTCTGTCTTGTCGATGGCCATCTTGACAAATTGATGAAGGAGCCTGGTTTACGGAAGGGCGCAGTAATGCCTAAGAAGGATAACTCTTGGAGTTTAGCAGTATGGCACCTTTAAATAGCAGAAGGATATGCGATTGGAACATGAAAGAAGGAGGGAAATGGTTTCAGGAAGTTGATAGATAGATGGATGGGTATACTGGTCGGAAGTCCACCCCTCTCAATGCAAACGAAGCTAGGTAGGTCAACGTTGGTGTGTGGGATGTAGCTATGACAGCACAGGCATATCTTTCAGTCTCCTCTCCCAATTCCCGTAAATCCTCCATCGAGGCAAAAGACTTGGAAATTGCCCCCTCGGCACACTTCCTAATTTAGGTTTCACTGGACACAGTAGCTCATCTTCTTTCTCTCTCTCTCTTGTTTCCTTTTTCGTGGTGGTTCGGGTGGGGTGCCGATCCGAGTCACGCAGCGTCGTCATTATTTGGGGAAATCCAACAGTCACAGTCCAAACTGTTTACTGTTTCGAGTTCCCACCTCCCCCACCTGGAGCCGATTCCCCCACCTTTCCGTTCACGGTAGACGCTTGTGTGGAGTAGGGGTTCTGGAGAGGGGACTAGGCCCACACAACCCCACCGCCCCCAGAATGCATCTGCCGGGATCGAGATTTTAGGCTTGCAGGTGTGGACAAGTGGCGGCGAGACAGACGACGACTGCCGTCAACAGCTGACGTCGAGAACTGAAGCTTGAAGCTTGAAGTGTGAAATGGGGAGAATCAAGCAGGCCGATATTTCAACAAGTACTGTAGTCGCGGATCTGTGTGTAAAGCTTGTCTACTATCAGAGATATAATTATTTAGAAGAGCTGAGCATTGTAAAGTAACATGACTGCAGACTGCCACATTTGAATATTCACAGGGTCTTATACCAATGTCTTGACAAACGAAATACTAACGTACTACTAGTAATTACACGAAAGTTTCCCAGATACCGCGGCTACTATGTGATCAATAGTTCCATTTGTACCCTATTCAATCTTGCTATCCCTCATCATGACGACCTCAATTTCATGGCCATATCGAACCCCTTCCTTCCTGTAATCCAGGTAGTATATCCAACAGTAGGCAATACAATGGATGCAATAATGCTCAGCCCAATAACAATACCCTGCTCGAAGAAACCAAGATAGTGGTTCCCTGGCACATTCATTGGAGGGGGCGCCTTGGCCATCAGTGTTACGGCAAGTTTCTTGTTCTTTTCTAATTCCTTACCATCGGGTATGAGAAGAGCCGCGGCGCAGGCGAAAGCATGAACAGAGTCCTGGCTCACCGCCGAGGTACTGCTAGTACAGCTGCTAGTAGTCTCAGCGCAGTGAGAGGGGGATGCCGAGACAAGCTGGGGGCGAGAGATGCTGAACATGTCCTTGTTATACCTGTAGTGAAAATCCGGGTCCTTTGCTGCCGGTGCCGGGGGTCCAACAAGGAGATGTGTGGGAATGTGGTTGACACACGCAAGCTGTGATGGAAGGTGCTGAGCGAGATACTTGGCTGCACCGGGAGCGGCGAAGAAGTAGGCCGCGAGCAATGGAGTTCTGGCAAGATAGATTAGTATTTGTCCGGGAGCTTTCATATTGCCGCAGGTGAAATGAAAACCTACCCAAGATCGTAGTTGAAGATAGCATCCACCAAGCTCGAGCAGGCCGCAATGGGCAGATACCTGCCAGAAACTTTCATGGTTGCCAGCGCGGAAGCCTTGTCCTTCACCTCAACGACACGGAAAACGTCACCGCCAAAACCCTGAGCAAGTTTCTTGTCCTCGGCCTCCTTAACGGCCTTGCGCGTGGCCTCGCTCTCGTTGCTGGCAATTGTCTTCTTGCTACGCGCAAAGGCGGTAGTGGCGCAGCGAGTGGAGGCCTCGAAGAATGCGTCCTTGACGTACTCATTGACCAGGACCAGGTCAGGGGCATAGGGAGAGGCGCCGCCGAAAGAGAAGCGGGCGGCGCTGATGGCCTTTGCGGCAGCGTCGACATCTGCGGTGCGATCCACCACCGCCACAACCCTAGATTTCGAGGGGGAGGCGAGAAGGTTTGTCACGGTGGGAGTTGAAGAGAGGGTGGGCGAGGTTTGGTCAACCAGGAGAGCCGATTCCAAAACATCAGAGGGAACAGTCGACGTTACAACCGCGAACGTGGAGACGTCTAGAGCCGATGTGAGAATGGTCCTAAGGAGGGTATCCACGTGGAGGGTTGTTTGTGGGAGCTATATTTTCATCGTCAGCATTACAATTTCTGGGGCTTGAGGGTTTTGCCTCACCTCGATAACAGTGCAGTTTCCTGCCGCAACAGCCGCGCTCAGAGGCGCAAGGACGGAATACAGTCTGGTGTGCCTTGTTGGCCTAATGACCACAAGTCCGTACCCGGCTCTCCTGTTTACGTAGTTCTTGCCCTCGGTGATGGAATACTCGTCCTTGAGCTCCTTGTGAAAATGGAGGCTGTCGTATGCGTGGCGGACGGTGTCTTGTGCCAGCACTACCTCTACAGACGCTTCTTCGGGGGTCGATCCATCTTCCTGCAGTGCGCTCAGCAGCCCAGTTGCCGCCTCGCGAATGTTCTTGTGAAGATCTTGAAGCTGAGCCTGTCTGTATCGAATTGATTCTGTCCGTCCATCAACAACAGAGGCCCTAAGGCGGCCGAGAGCTTGAACGTCCGACGACATGATTGATCAAGGATATGGCGGTAGGTTTGCGGCAGCTGAGTAAAGGAATAATAGGAAGGTGCAGGCACGGAATGAAGTCCTTCAGGGTATCTATCACAAGACAAACAATGCAAATAGGAGGGAGGAGGAAAGAACAATGCGAGTCGGCTCCAAATTCGTGTAAAATAAAAGCAGAAAGGAAGGCACTATCCTGACTACGAGTTTTACCACTTTTTAACATCGGCCTACTAGTGGTACTAGTAGCAGCTTGTTCATTCCACCGGCCCGGTCCCGTTCGCCTCATAAGAAGTTGCATCCCCTCAGGCTTCCTCCTCATCAACCCGGAAACACTGACGTTACCTATTCTGCCAGATTTACGGAGCCACCACCGCCGGAAGCAAACTACGGCGACAAAAATAAGACCATAGCTCAACCAGCTCCCTCCCAGGTTTAATGGTCGGCATGTTGGAGCGGCGTGAGAGAGACGGGGTGTAAATGTGACGCCGGAATGTGGGGGACCCAACCAAATGCAGAGCGCAATTCCTAATGTGGGGACGGGGGACGGGGGCTGCCGCTCCTCTCTGCTCGATGGCAAGGGAGGCGAAGGGAGGCGAAGGGAGGCGACGGGATAAAATAAGCACGCGCAGGGAGATGGTGCGATTTGGGGGGACGCGGGGGGTATTCCCTTCCCCGTCTTCCGCCCGACTTCCTCCCTCTCCGTCCACCACACTGCACCGCCTATTGCCCACTGGTATTTTCGTGTAATATTCATCAGTGTCCACTTTTCCCCTCCGGCTGCCCGCCCTGGATGAGATGAAATGGGTCCTACCTCTGGTATTATCAACCTGAGTTCTCTCAACCTGAAGCGACTCGTGCTTTTTGACTCTCGGTACTTTAGCATTCCACATCTTGTCGTCCTTTACAGCTTATCACTTCTCACTGCTACGATCATTGTCTCTCGATTGCGTTCATCAACGACCTCCCAAGCTTCGCACCCGCAATCGCCTTCTCTCCTTTTGCGATTCAAGCGCCGAGTTCAGTCTATAGTCGCAGCCATGTCTACTCGAACGTCCACCCTCCAGGACTACAACATCAGGCTCACATCAGCCTCCGACATTCCTGCCCCCCAGGTGCCAGATCAACCAGCCGGTGCCGCCAGGGAAGCTGCCGAATCCGCACCAAACCCACCAAACTGGCCGGATAACCGTCGCCAAATCCCGCCGTACAGGCCGATAAACCGCAACCTCGACATGTCGTTGCGACCCTTTGGATCTAATCCTCCGGAGACGGCTTTTGTGGCGAACATGTTTCTGGGAGTTTGGGTCCTGGCTGTAAGTTTTGCTCGCCCTGTATTTGAATTAATACATGCAATCTGTGAGATGCATGCTGATACAAGATAGACTACCAACTGGACCTGGAATCATACTGTTGGCAGGGTCAACAAGAAATGGTTCACATACCAAGTCGGCTCTGAATTCTAAGGGCTTGTATTCAGATCGAAGGGTGATACCGAGGTTGGAGGAAGGGAAGTGCTGATCGCTGTGGGAGGGCGTCTCATTTGTATACCATCATAGTGTCTCGTTTTAAATTCAAAGTTTTCGATTTGTTAGGCACAGTACAAAATATACACTCTATAGCCTCCGGGTGAAATTGTTAATGTATGGTATATTCCATCAAATTCACTCTAGACATTGCTGATCCCGTCATAAAAACCAATGTATGCATGGGCAAAACTTTTCAAGCCCGAGTCATTCTACGGCGATACCACCACGAGTGATCAATATAAACGTGCATGGCAACGTCCAACTTGCTAGTTCTGGGAGTCAGACACGGTTATATACTCTCGGTGTAATTCAGACGTGAGGTTTAGTGTTTCCAAGCTCCCCTGTCCGATAAGTCTGGGCCAGCAAGTGGAAATATCGAGCCTTCCGCCTCGGCCCATCGGACGCCACGACTGCTTTGTACTTTAATATTTCGCACTATAGGTAGCTGATTCCGTCTTTCCTTGGGAGTGATGTCGACTTTACCGGCCTTAACCATTCTGAATCTCCGTGCAACAACCCCTCGGCGCTTCGGACATTGGAGGGCTAGCTCCTTGAAAGCCTCGTCAGGGTGGTAGGCATGAATTGCTTTGGGAGTGTCAGGTTCGCTGCGTAAGGTTGACGAGAGACGCCTGCTGCTGCTGCCGTGACGCAACCCCGCCCCCACCATTCCGGAGCGAGTACATCAACACTGGGGCTTCACCACACTGGCTTGCTAGTAATGTCCACTGCGCCATCCATGTTAGGACGCCGGGAGCTGGGGAAAGGTAGTTGCGTTAGCTGTCGGGTCTTGCTCCTGAGGAGGATGAAGGGATGGAATAAAACCCAATTCATCCTACTGTGCTCTTCTAGATCTTCTTCCTTTTTTGCTTTGTTCTATTGTAGCAGCTTCCATACAAACCAGGCATCGTCATTTCGTCTTGTTCCTGTGTTGTTGTCGTCGTCACTTGTAAACCACCGAAGATTTGTAGCCATGGCATCGGCCGAAGTTGTAACTCCTCCCATCAAGGATATTTCGCAAGCCATCCCGGATCCCGAGAATGGTCTCACCGTCTATAAGAATGTTTCAATTCCGCTGAAGAACTCCAAGCTCCCCATTCGCGCAAACGTCTACGTCCCGATCTCGGATGATCCCAATGCCAAGTACCCCGTTCTCGCAACATACGGCCCCTACGGGAAGGATATTCCCTATGCCAAGTTTTTCCCCGAGAGCTTTTCCGAGGTGAACCCGGAGCACCGCTCCAAATACTCGTCCTGGGAGACCCCCGATCCGGTGTACTGGTGCCGGGAAGGTTATGTCATCGTTCGTGCCGACGAGCGTGGGCTTGGCCAGAGCCCGGGCCTCCTCGACACTATGAGCAAGGGGACGAGCGAGTGCTTCTTCGACGTTGTGGAGTGGAGCGCCGACCAGCCCTGGTCAAGTGGAAAGGTCGGGCTGCTGGGAATTAGCTACTATGCTGGTATGTACTTTCAACCCTCTTACGCTCTAAATCTATTCTGGTGGCTGATATTGAATGAAATTAGGTTCTCAATGGCGCGTGGCTGCTCGCCGCCCGAAGGGTCTTGCTGCTATCATTCCTTGGGAGGGTATGTCTGACTACTACCGCGACCGCTGCCGTCACGGCGGTATCTCCTCTAACAAGTTTATCGCAACTTGGTGGAACCGCCAGGTGCTGGTTAACCAGTACGGCCGCAAGGACCGTTCAAAACTCGAGTTCACCCCCGGCATGCCTGGAGCTCGCGCTCAGGAGGACACAATCGAGGGAGACCTCCCTGATGAAGTCCTTGTTCAAAACCGCAAGGACCAGACCATAGACAACGAGAACAACACTTATCGGGATGACCCTTACTACGCCAGTACCGAGTACAATATGGAGGACATCGAGGTACCCATGCTGTCTGTTGCCAACTGGGGTGGTATCCTGTTGCATCTGAGAGGTAATGTAGAGGGATATATTCATGCTGGATCCAAGTTCAAGTATATCCGCTTTATCACCGGTCGCCATGATCTGCCCTTCTACTACCACGACGAAGTGGAGATTCAGAAGAGCTTCTTCAGCGCTTTCCTTAAGGGGAACGATACCTACGGCTGGAGCACACCCGGAAAGGTTCCTGCGGTCACTCTTACTCTGAGGAAGGGTGATGTTGGGTATAACGATGCCGAGAAGGAGAAGGTCTACGAGAAGCGTGCCGAGGATGCATGGCCCATCCCGAGGACGCAGTATACCAACTTCTACTGCTCACCCGACCAGGGTCTTTCCGTCACCAAGCCCAAATCTGACGCTTTGAAGATTTCGTACCAGGCTCTCGGAAATATCCAAAGCCAGCACTTGGTCCAGTTCACAACCGCCCCCTTCGAGAAGGAGATGGAAGTCACGGGCCACGTCCTTGCCCACCTCAATGTCTCCCTGACGCCCGAGCAGGCTTCTGGTGAGAAAGACATCGACATCTTCCTCACCCTTCGCCACATCAGCCCCGAAGGCAAGGAGATATACTACACTGGAACGGCGGGTGACCCGATCCCGCTCTGTAAGGGTTGGCTGCGCGTGAGCAACCGGAAGGTCCACGACGAGCACCCCTGGCATAGGCCGCACCTCCCACACCGCGAGTACCTCTCGACCGACGTGCTTCCGGTGAAGGAGGGCGAGGTCTACGGCGTCGACGTTGAGATGTGGCCCACTAACTGCATCGTGAGCCCCGGTGGCAAGCTCATCTTCGAGGTCAGTAGCGGGGATACACAAGGATGCGGAATCTTCCAGCACGTTTCCGAGAAGGATCGGTAAGTTCAACCCACGACAACACTTGTTCCCTAGCAACATTTCTTGAAAGCTAACCCTAAACCCGTTCTTCTATAGCCCTGCTTCCAAGTTTGCCGGAACAAACCACCTCCATTTCGGAGAGGCCATGGAGAACTACGTAACTCTCCCTATTATCCCACCCAAATAAGTAGGCTATGTTTGGAGAGGGGAGAAATGAGATCCAGGATGGGAATCTAGGTGTAGATGTACAACGTGATTAGTGCCAAGGCGTCTTGGGATATAGGAACATTTCTGCCCGATTTACCCTAGCCTGGCCGAAAGATGTCTCGGGACCTAAATTATAGATTGGTTCATGAAATATGTATTTAGTCAATACATGGCCATAAAGTTATACCGTGCGAGTCAACCACAGGCTATAATGAGACGACCGGATTCGTTAACTGAGTTTCTCGGTTCGGCTCGATATGGAAGGTAACTTACCCAGGAAACAGGAAACCACCGGGCGCCTGTCCCAGCCAAGTTAAACCTGCCAAATTTTAGCCGCTCTTTCCTACCGTCTCCATGTCACGGCTGCCTATCACCAACGTCGGCCTTGTATCCTTGAGTGACCGCACCTCCTGACCCTGACATTTGTCAGGTAGAAATGGCCCTCCTTCCCTAGCTACCCGGCGGGGGCGGGGTATACGGGCTGGTTACACGGTAATACCTTCCTCGAACAAAGCATTTATATATGCTAGTCACCTCTTGGGGGGGATCACTATGGATTCATTGTCAACCAGTTTGCACCTTCTCGGTAGTTCATTGTAAGTGCTGATAGGAGAGAACTTGTCGTCATATAGACCCCTTGGAGTCCGCTTCATTTCTTGGACAGGAGACAAGAGACAAAACATCGATTCTATAAACTGTTATCGCCGGTCTCGAAGCGCCAACAACACTGCCATTAGAAACAAATACCAGCATATCTAGTCGGACCTTAGCTTTTGACCTAGATACACGCAAGCCAACAAGCCAATCTTGGACCCTCCTCACCATGTCGGGCTACACAAACCATTTCTCGCTGGACAACCTGCCCTACGGCGTCGCCTCTCGAGACGGCTGCCTACGGTCTGTTGTCACGCGTGTCAACGATCAGGTCTACTTCCTCAATCGTCTCCCTATAAATGTCTCCGAAGAGATAAAGGAGGCTGTGGACCAGGTAAGAAACGACTCATTGGCTAAACCAAGATGACGAGGAAGTAAAGATCTGACATCAAAACATAGCCTACCCTGAATGCTCTCGCTGCCCTTGAAAAATCCCAGCTCCTACAACTCCGCGAAGAAATCCGGTCTTCGGTCACTATCGCCGCATCCGCTACCGCTGTTAATTTCAAAGATGTCACTATGCACATGCCTGTCGATGTGCCAGGATTCACAGACTTTTCATGCTCCAAGGAACACACCCTCAATGCAGGAGAGGCTGTGATGGGCATCAGGAAGCTGCCTCCCGGCATGCTACACTTCCCCGTCGGATACACTGGCCGGTCGTCGTCCATCGTGGTCTCAGGCACACCTATCCTCCGACCCTACGGCCAGTTTCGGGGTGCTAAAGGGGAAGTAGTTTTTGGGCCCAGCCAACAACTAGATTACGAAATGGAGCTGGGATGCATCATTGGGAAACCTTCCAAGTTCGGTGAGAGGGTTTCCGTCAATGATGCCGATGAGCACATCTTCGGCCTTGTTCTCGTCAATGACTGGAGCGCACGCGACATTCAAGGACTGGAAATGGTGCCATTGGGTCCGGTGAACGGCAAGAGCTTTGGAACCACCATCTCGCCGTGGGTCATCACACTTGAAGCCCTCGAACCCTTCCGAACAGAAGCTCCCAAGAAAGACCCTGCACCGGCAGCATATCTCAACGACCTTTTAAAGAAGAACAGCTACAGACTCGACTTGACATCCGAGTTGGTAGAGGCTGGCAAATCTCGGGAAGACGACAAGGCGACGACAAGGCTATGCAAGGCCAAGCTGGAGTGGATGTATTGGACTTTCCGGGACCTGGTGGCCCAGCAGACAATCAATGGCTGCAACATCAACACGGGAGATATCCTTGCGACGGGTACAGTGTCTGGCCTGGGCGACGATGAGCATGGCTGTCTCCTCGAGGTGACGAAGGGGGGCAAGGTTGACTTCAAGATTTCAAGCGGCGCCAGCAGGACATACCTGCAAGATGGAGACGAGGTGACGATGACGGCCGTTGCGGCAGATGGGATTGGGTTTGGCGAGTGCTCGGGCAAGATTTTGCCAGCAACGCCATTTGACTAGGAGAGGCAGCCACCCCACCCATCCTAGAGAGATGTTTTCTAGGAGATTGGACCCGGTCATGATTCTGATGATTCTGAATGAGATGTAATCTAAAGTATTCTGTACCAGGTGTTGAGAGAGCTTCGAGTCTTTCGGCATTCTCGAAGAAAACAATCAGTTAGATCCTCCATTGTCAATGGTGGCAGGAAGCAGATGCGACAATGGATTACGATGACAGTCCTTGGCAGACACAATACAGCATCAGTAACAATTTGTATTGCAGTTAAAAGACGGAGAGCCTCATGTGTGACGGCTGACGGATGAGGCTTGACAACGGGCCAATGAACTGCAGGATATCTTGGCATTGGAGCAGTTGCCAGGGGTCAAAGTGAGATTTTGGTGTGGCCACCTTGCAGAGCTGCATGACCGCCACAAGCTTCCCGTCGTCTCTGAATTCGTTTGAAAACATTCCCTCTTTTTACCTTGCACTACGAACCGCACACCAACTCGACGCCCTCAATTGACTTGTCCTCCACCGTCACCATGGTTTTCTTCTCTCGGTTTTCTACTCTGGCTCTTCTGGCCCTTCGCGCCACCTCTGTTTTGGCCCGGGATGCCGGTTCCGAGCTTGTATGTTTGCTTTCCTCGTTTAGTAGTTTCGTTCCTGATCCTTCAATTGAATGCGAACTTCGAAAAAAAAAAAAAAAACTAACCTCAACCTTTCCATCGTCAACAGCCTATCGTTGACGACTTTGTTGGCCAGGAGGGCGCTCGGGACCCCCGGGATTTCCAGCTCAAAGCTGCCATCTCGGCCGAATTCCCCGACGCCGACATCTTTGGCGTCAAGCTCGTAAACGGCCGTCCGACCAAGTCGATCGTGACTGTCACCAACAACGAGGATGCCGAGATCAACGTCATGGTGGTCACCGGAACTCTTACCACCACCAAGGAGCTCCCCATCGATACTCCCCAATACAAGGCCACCGTGGCGAACCTAACAGCCACCTCTTACAATATGGCCGTGTCCCCCGGCGACAGCGCCGACCTCCCCTATAGCTTCGTTCTGGACATAAACCCCCAGGACGTCCAGCTCCAGGTCGTCGCCGTCATCACCAACTCCAAGGGAAATCTCTTCCAGGTTTCGGCTTACAATGGCACCGCTGAGATTGTTGAGGCTCCCACCAGCATTTTCGATCCTCAAATGTACGTATCTTCCCTGTTTCTGCTACTGAGGTGCGTTGGCGATGGCACCTGCGCACGCCACATCGCACTTTGAGCTGTTTTATTACCCTTGTACTAACGCCATGGTTTTTCTCTTCAGCATCTTCCTCTATCTCTTCCTCTCTGGTGTTTTCGGCGGTACCATGTACTGGGTCTACAAAACGTGGATTGAGGCCCTCTTCCCCCAGGCCAAGCGCGCTCCCCGTCCCGCTAAGAAGGCCGCTGTCGCCGCTCCCGAACCCCAGGTCCTCTCCGATGGCGAGGGTGCCGGTGTTACGAGCGGTACCGACAAGGAGTATGACGAGTCGTGGATCCCTGACCATCACATCAACAAGCCCGTCGCCAGGCGCGTCAAAAGCAGCGCGAGCTCCAAGAAGAGGTCTGCTGAGTAGACTAAATGGCAAAGCCATGCAGCTTTGTGGTGAGAACTTCTAGACCAGTCATAGACTGACTCGGGAGCAGTGTGCTTGAGGGCAGTTTGTGATGCTCATGGCACCATGTAGAAAACGGCTGGGTGGGAGCGTGCGAAGGAGTTTCTGGGGGGTCCGTCGGGGATTTCAAACTTCCGAATCTTAAAGAACTAGGATGCATATGTCTATATCTCTTTGGAATCAGATCTGTGATTTTCCTCCCTTAACTTGGTGTACTATGCAAAGCATGTGTTATCTAGTAGGGCTTGCAAGTTTGCGATGATGCCTGATTTCAAGTCTGGTCTGGCGGGACGCTTTTCGGCAAAACATCGTTGAAGGTCAAAACGGGAATTTCTTATGGCTTGTATTATAACACCATTGAAAAGTTGAATTCAATTTGATGTCGTAGTTGGTTGGGTACTTGTCAAGCTTCAAGTTGTGTAGATTTTAATTCGCCGGCCAGCAGTGCTCTTCCGGGCCTTCGGTACGTTGCGGCCCGGGTGCATCAGTTACCAGTGCCAGCAGTGAAAAGCCCCACTTCCGGCCCGGGGTTTCCATCGGCCAGTGCCAGGCGCTACTACTGTAGTAGTACTAGTAGTAAGTATGCGAATGGGCCTCGGAAAATCCTGGCAATCCTCGGCCACTCACAGAAACTGAATTGAGCTCGAGTCGCTGAGAGAGCTTGGCGACCCAAAAGCTACACCCGACAAAATTTAAAAGGAAAAGTATACCCAGAACCCCACCACAATCCTATCTACATACTTTCTCATTACCTTGATAGAGAGAAGCTGCCTCGACCGTCGAAGCGCCGGTTGGGAGACTTGCGCCAACGGTCGTGTCAAGAGAAAGTTTCTATAATCCTCAATGTTGTCTAGAACAATACTTGCGGGGTCCTCGAGGCTTGCAGCAAGACCTGCTGCTGCTGCCACCGTCCTAGTCACAGCGGCTGGGAGCCGGGCTGTCTGCAGAGCTTTCAACCGCATGCCATTGAGGGCGAAGCTCCCGTCTCCACCGGCGACGGTGTTGAGCTTGACGGGAAAAGCCCAAGTAAGCAAGGGTTCTTACATCCCTTTTCCCATCCACGCAGTCAAACATCTCTCACACATCTCCGCCCTCTCCATGTAGAAAGCAAGAACAAGCACAAACTAACCCACTTCAATTTTATCTAAAACTCATAGATGTCTTCCAGCGCCAGTATAGAAGATATCAAAGAAGACCCCTCCGACCCTCCCGAGGATGTGCTTTTCCAATCCCTTTACGGCTTGCGCACAATCGAGCTCAACAACCAGCCGAAGCTCAACGCGCTCGATGGATCCATGATACGCAAGATCACTCCGCGCCTGCGTGAGTGGTCGCGGTCCGACCTCGCGAACGTGGTCGTTATAAAGGGAGCTGGTCCGAAAGCCATGTGCGCGGGAGGCGACGTGAACACGCTCGCGAGGCAGAACCTTGAGGGGCCCGAGGGGGTGAAGAAGTCTGCAGAGTACTTTGCGCTAGAATACCGCCTCGACCACTACATCGCCACGTACAAGAAGCCTTTGGTGGCGTTCATGGACGGAATTACGATGGGAGGGGGCGTGGGGCTGAGCATGCATGCACCGTTCCGCATCGCGACGGAGAGAACCGTGTTCGCCATGCCCGAGACGAACATTGGATTTTTCCCTGACGTGGGAGGGACGTTCTTCCTCCCCAAGATGAACGGCGAGCTGGGAACGTACCTCGCCCTCACGAGCGACAGGATAAAGGGCGTGAACGTGTACTGGACCGGAGTAGCGACGCACTACCTGCACTCGGCGCAGCTTCCAGCCCTCGAGCAGCGGCTGGCAGAGCTCAGGTTCCACGACTACGACACTTACGAGCAGCGACTTGAGCTCGTGAACCACACCATTGAAGAGTTTGCCACTGGTATGCCCTGGAACGAGGAGCTTGCGTGGGGCGGCAAGATCAGAGGCTGGATAGACAAGTGCTTCTCCCACGACACCGTGCCGGAAATCATCGCCGCGCTCGAAGAGCTCAAAGTAGGCGTCCACGCCGAGGCTGCCACTCCCTGGGTAGACAGTACTATCAAGACCATACGCCAGAGATCCCCGACCGCCGTTTCCGTCGCGCTAGAGCAGCTCCGGGTGGGTAGAGACTGGTCCATCGCGGAGGTGTTCAGGCAGGAGCACAAGCTCGCCGCCAGGTTCATGGCGTACCCGGATTTCAGCGAGGGAGTGCTGGCCCTGTTGGGGAAGCCACGGAGGGACCCCCAGTGGAAACCCGCCACGCTGGAGGCCATGATCGACCCGAAGGAGCACGTCGGGTCCTTCTACAAAACGAACGAGAGGTACGACAGCGCCAGCGGCGCCAAGACCAAGAGCCTGACCTTCTGGAGCCCGGGAGACTACCACATGTACCCGTACAAATTTGGTGTTCCCACCGAGTACGACGTCTACCGCCTCATCGACACCCTTTCCCTGGGTCGTCCCGGGGGGCCCCGAGCCCCCGAATCCCAGTTGGAACCTGGAGATGATATTCAAATAGCCGACGCCTCTTACTCTTCCACGGCTGCCAAACAGGGGCAAGCAGAAAACGAAGAAGGAAAGAATCCCGTCTACCTCAGCCCGCGAGAGATCGAGATCGAAATGATGAGGCGATGGAGGGGGAAACAAGGGATCGAGCCTGTCATCAGGGACATCCTGCAGAGGAGAGGCAGGACCCTCAAGAGCGGCAAGATGTCGTGGCGGCCCACAGAAAGGGAGGTTGCCCTAAAGGCAAGGGAGATCGAGCTGGAAAAGGCAAAGGAGGGGGAGCGAAAGGAGGAGGAGAGGCGGAAGAGGGATGAGAGGCGAAAGAGGGAGGAGGTGGAAAATAAGTATGGGAAGAGAGGGAAGGGGGGGGGCAGGGACAGGAGGAGGTAGCGATTTGTGTATAATGAAAATAGAAAGGCCGACGCTGGAAGAGAGAGATGGGGCTTGGGGGTACGTGGAAGCCTGGGCGCATGTGTATATCAGATGTGTGGCAAATAAACACCAGTCTCACCTGATCGACGATGGTTAGGGCAGTGTCCCGAACCCATACGGGCGCTCATGTTATTTATGTCTGATGATTTCACAAAAATTTCTTCTTCTGATGGGTCGTAGCCGCGACATGTCTCTAGCTTGATGGGCATAGCAACTACATGGGTGCTAATGAAAGCACCTGCCCGTCTTGTTATCCATGTAGGAGCCAGCAGGCCAAACGATGCTTTCACAACTGAGCTCTCTCATACCGCATTGCGCACATGTATATATATATATATATAAGTATTGATATTTGTATTACCCCACTGGGATGTGAATTAATAGTTGGTAACCGCGGCTGAAGAGTGCCTATATCGCACGGTTCACCGGCTCGAACCAAACAACTCGGACATGAGTTGTTCTTCGCCTTCGGAGCTCTCTTGACGCGCCTCTGGGGGCTGTCCGCCGGGACCAGCAGTGGCGGTAGTAGACAGCCCAAAAGGAACCGCGGCGGTAGAAGCAGAAGCAGCAGAATGAACTGCGCCAGTACCCGGCACAACCTCGAAGCCATCGGCATCGCTGTCGCTGTCTGTCACTTCTAGTTCGCCGTCATAGACGAAGCCACCTTCTTCGTCATACGGGTACCCCTCCTGGTCCTGGTCCTCATCTTCATCTTCATCGTCCATGTCACCCTCCGAATCTACATACCCGTCGCCGAAGCCCAAGTGGGGACCTATCATATCATCATTATCATCATCTTCTTCTTCTCCTTCTTCTTCTTCCTCTTCCCCGAAGTCATCGCCCAGTTCCCTATTAGAGGAATCGTTTTCTGAGTCCAAGTCCGAGTCCGAGCCTTCATCATGCGACAACTGCGCCAGAACTTTATCCTGGTTCAGCGATGGAGATCCCCCCTCCGCTCCCTCTACTGGTTGGTGGTGCTGGACTTGCTGCGTTTGACCGAGAATAGCCATGCGGGGAGTGCCTCCGTCTCTTGCCTCGGAACTGCTTGGCGTGCCTACATGGCTGTTGCTGCCGCCGTCACCATGAGCAGCAGCAGAGATAGGACTAGGATCAACCTCGTCGTCATCTCCATCTTCATCATTCTCCTTCAAGTGAGAGAGACCAAACCTGCCGGGCCCTTTGTCCTTCACGGTCTGCACGGTGCCGTCCTTCTCGATATATCTCATCCCCGTCGCCGGTCTCAGATGTCGTCTCCACCTCGCGGTCCCTTGGAGCTCGAGAAGCTCTTCCTCCGTCAGGTTTAGGTTCGGTAAGGGAAAATCCGGCAATGCCCTCTTCCCGCCACTGCCTGGTTCCGGCGAAGGCGTCCTGTCGGGGTATTCGCGGACGGTTGCGTCGAAATCGCTGTCCTTCAGCTGCTTTTGGAAGCGAATAGCAAGCATCTTGAGGCGCATGATGGCCTTTACTTTTCTCCACCTTCCAGAGTGGTACCATCCGCCCCCGTCCGTCGAGCAGGTGGGGCGAAAGGGGGCCGATTCGGGAGAGAGAAGGGACGCGAGAAGCGGGTCGGTGATGTCGCACACCTGCCAAACGCGGCCGGAGGAGGAATATTCCCGACCATCAAACATATGGGAATCTGGGTTGCCATCGTGGTAGTACCTCTTGGTTGACCGCGAAGGCTTGAGATCCGGGTCGCCGCTGTCGTAGGCGGGATCGTCGCCTCCCCCCCGGCTCTCCACATTGGCCGCGGCATCACCATCTTGGGGATTCCAATGATTTTTAGACTTAAATTTAGTTCTTTCGTTGCCCTTTGTACTGACCGGGTTAGGAAGATGCCTATGTCTCCTTTTCCGGGGAATTTCCCCCTTTCTCTGAAGCTTGAACTGTAGAGTCTGATATTTGCGATACTTCGGATCCGTCCTCGGGTCGACTCCGAACCGGATCACAGCATTGTGCCAGGGGCCAGATTTGAACTGGAATGCCACGTATTGAATCGCCCGCTTAAAGAGGTCCCAGGAGCGCACGTCCATGTCACCCAGCTGGTTGAATAGTGAGCGACGGGTCCAGATGGGCCGTTTGTGCAGCAAGTGCTGCAGCTCAAGCACTATAGCGAAGAGCTCCGGGTCCTCAGATTCCGGTCTGGCTATGGGGTTTCCCATTGGTAATTCGGGAACTCCTGGGTTGTTGTGGGGAATGTAGAAGGAACGGTTGAATGTTTTGTTTCTTTGGACGTTCACAAGGTGAAAGTCGGGGGGTTCTTCCATATCCTCGTCGTTGCTAGCATTGGGGTTGACCACCGCCGGGCTTCTTCCCAGTTCGGGCCGCTGAATAGAAGCATTCACACGCACGTAGGGATTCTGCTCGTAATAGTATTGGAATGGTAGAGCAAGATTGGTGTATTGTGGAGGAGCGATGATGTCGAACTGCTGCTCCTCGGTGGTGGTTGTCGTCTCCAGTCTGAATTCTCTCATACTTTTGATATTCCCGTTGATAACCTTGTCGATAAAGTTATTCATGAACTTCGAGTTGCTCATGTCCATGTCAAAGTCTGCGAGACTACGAAATCGGTGGGTGTAAGTGATACTGCCAACGCTCTCGAGTTTGTACCTCCCAACGTTGTCTTGCAGCATCCGCATTAGAGTTTTGGGGCTAATCATGTGGGACTGAGAGTACAAGCGCTTGCGCTGTTGTGCTTTTTCGAAAGGGCTCCTTTCGTCGTCGTCGTCCTCATCGTCTTGGCTTTGTGTGGGCGGAGGGGTCACGAAGGAGCTGAATTGGTGGGTAGACCCTCTCCTAGGAGGTTTAAAGGCGGGATCGGCGGCGTACTCGGCGTTTTCTACAGACTGTGATATGTCCTGGTCCTGCCGAGGCCTCTTAGGTGTTGTCGAGCTTTGATCCTGGGTATCTTGCTCGTCCTCGTCTAGATTTCGTTTCCCATGGGAAGAAGGATCCATCCAAGGCCCATTGGAGCCCTTCTTTCGTCTCCGGCCTGTCCTTTTTGGCACGGTCACCTTGATGAGAACGTTGTTTGTTGGCACATTACTTGACATCGTGGGCCGCCCAGTGGGCCTTCGGTCAAAGTAGAACGGGACAGATGTGTTGTGGGCATCGTCTCCGAATAGCTAGAGACCTCCAGCTTTAGTACCACGACAAAATTGATTATGAGCTTCAGGGCGACTTACCTGTTCCCACTCCGGGTTTCTCCCAAAGTAAGTGAGGGCATCATCCACTTCGCGCACCAAGAAGGGATACTCAATTGATGTCATAGTTCTCTCAGTGTGGTTGAGGATAATCTTCTCTCTCACATCATTTTGCTTGGGCGCTTTTTTTCGTCGTTCCCGGAGCACCTCAATGACAGAGGGCTCGAGGGCAGGGTTTGCCGGCTCCGTCAAGGGCGCCATGATTGATGGATTAAGAGTGTAAAATATATATGCTGTGATATAGAGGTGAAGTGGTATAAGGTTGAGCTGGGAGGCGTGGCAACTATTCGTAATTTATAGAGAAGCCCAGAAGGTATCCAAGGCAGATGACTGAGTTGTGATTGGCCACGTACTGCCGGAAGGCTTCTTGAAGACTGGTAGGATGATATGAACCTGGTTGGAAATAAAGATCCGACTGCTCCACGGCCACTCCACAACTCCAAGTGCTTGATCGTGTTGCTTTTGGTAGAAAATAAAGAAGACCCGATCCACCTGTTGCCCCACGGTTGGTATTCAATCAAGTGACGGTAAAACAGTAGGTATGTACTTACCTAGGGAAGGCAGTAACTTCCTGGGAAGAAAGGCCCGACTGCGGGGCTTACAATTCTGCCACAATACAAAGTTCCGGCCAGCACTGGCCCAACCGACTTAGGGGTGAGTATTTGACGAAAAGTGCTAAAGTTATCCTTAATCCTTGCTGTTCCAGTCTTGCCTATCTAAAGGCTACTGCCAAATGTTAAAATGGTGTGTACCACAAGCGTATTCAATTGCTTGTTCGTATCTGGGGCCGAGCGATAACATGTATCTCAACTTATGGCACAGGACAGTGGATCACGTGTAGTCGGATCAGGTGGTACGCAGTAATAGAGTCACGAGAGATAAGATCAAAATCTCCCGATAATAGTTCAGACAGGAACAGGCAAAGATGAAGGTTCTTCTGTTAGCAGGAAACATTACCAACCCTCTCTGCAATGCAACAAAGGCCATCCTTGGTTGACATCCGAAGCCTCTTCTTTTCTCCTCAATCTGATCATTTCTCTTCGGCCATGGCGCTGCCCGTTTCTTTGTGTTATTGAGGAAGACCTTCAGAATTCTTACTAGCATTCTCACAGTTGAAGAAGAGCTTTATCGAAGCACGGGTAGGAGCAGCTACGATTTATCCCGGCAGCTAAAGCCTCTGAGGCTCAAAGTTCACCAGGACGAAGCGCCTGTGCAAGCCACGAAGCTTTGTAAGTACCCCAATATCTCAAGATACAGCCAACACTGCTGGGCCTTCAAAACTGGGCAGCATGCGCCAGGTACCAGAGTCACCGCCCATACAAAGTACCTGGAGCGAGGCTCTTGCCGGCTTTATCCATCCACTCGTTTATCAGTGCTCGCTCGCTCGAGTTGTGACAGGGCAAACTTCATGGTGGTATGAACTTTCTAGTGCTGGTGCTGGATTGCTATTGAAAAACTCGAAAGCCAACCGAGTGGCATCCTCTTGTGTAAGTGGCTGGTGTCGGTCATTCACCTCCACTGCCGACGGAGTGACTTTGCCATTCAACCTGACTGGGGGAGTTGATACTATGTCGGGTATCATTGGCAAGAGATGCAGCAGCTACAGCAGCAGTTGCAGCAGCACCTGGGGACTGGTCCCCTGAAGTCTCGGATAATTCAGTTTAGTCTCATTGACCGCAAAAGCAAGAAGAGGAAAGGGATATTCTTGCACCTTCCAAGTTTCATAAAATACATCAAAGGCACAAGGCACTGTTTTACAGAATGCCACATTGAGAACTCATGCGGAGCATTATTCACCTCAAGACCCATTGCATCTCTCTGGAGTCTGGAGTATCAGTGGGTGTTGTGTCATTTTATGTGCACCGTCCCACTGAAAGGAAATTGCGGAACGGAAGCCACAGAGACACCCACCATTCCACGCGCTGAGCCAAGCTCTGAGTGTACGTGCGTGCCGGCTGTTCTCCACCTTGGTTTGAGTGATTGCCTTGTCCCGCGAACCTCAAATCTTCAAGCTAGTGGGAACCGCCTCCTCCCCTCAACCCCCTCGACAGCTAGTTTTACCAGTTTTACCAGCTCCAGTGCTCTACATAGCGCAAGCGCTGTTCAAACAAACCGCTGTTCTAGAGGAAGGAGAGCCCCAAAAAGACCCCCGACATCATCTTCACATCGCTAGTCCACCTGCCGCCCCGTGGACGTCCATCCTCTCCGCAACACCTTGCCTGCCTGTCACTCCCAGCGCGAGTACCATTCAAACCCCGTACCCCGTCCTCCCCTTCGCCTCACCAACTCTTTCTCCACTTAGCAATTCTTCGCACTCCATACCCTCTTCCTCCTTTCTCCTACGATCACTTAATTTCATCCTTTCTCTTTTGTTGCCCGGTGTTCAGACCGCGATTCTGTGCCATCCAGAAACATTAACCGCCTGCAACTCCAGTCGACCAGTCTACAGACACAACTGTGGCTCAACCCGCCTCCACGCCGGATCAACACTGGCACTTGCCTTCCCGCTACGTTCACTCTCCACACTCTGTCGAGACCATCCCTGTTGACTGACCCGATCCGACCCAACACGACACGAGACAGCAAACACAGCACTTCCTTGAAGAATCACCAACCCCTTCGTCACCCAGACACGCCTGCCAACGGGTTGCAAAAACGGTCCTAAATTGAATGGGAAGCCTACGTAGAGCCCCGTATCAGTGCCCCAGACTCTCCCCCCACGACACCAGGTCCATCAATTACACGGTATCTTCAGCAACGTCATTCAGAGTAGTACGCTCCAAAATCCCCAGACACCGACCCTGAGGCTGCTAGTCTACCATCACGCTGCTACCTCCCAGCTCTTCCCGTCTTGTGTCATTGGAAGACCCCTCGCTGCTTCCCACCACGATCCTGTTGGGCGTCCCTGATCCGCCCCGCGCGAAGAAAACTGTTGTCTACTAAGATGAAGCGTTTCAGTCAGAGAGTTGTATGTACAGTCTCAATCGAAAGAGTCTAGGTCACAATGGGGGTCCCAAAACCCTCATCTGTCTAGACTTTTTAAAATTATTTCCGATGCCCGGCCCTGTCGTAATCTAGACGCCCAAAAATTGTCTTACCTTACAGGCTGTCCCTCGCTCAACTTGTCGATGCTTCCCCGCTCTTCCCCCCTCCCTGCTCCTCTCAGCCCCGTCCAGCTTGGTCAATCCGACTCTAATTTCCCGTCACGATGCGTTGCTGTATCATGCCACATGTTTCTAGTGAACTATTGCGCTAACCATTGATTTTTCCTACATAGCTCTCCCGGGGTAAGGATAAGGACCCGAACAAATCCAAGAAGAACAAGGACAATAAGGATGGCACGGCTTCTCCATCTCCGGGAGCGAGAGATGCTTCCAACCAGTCCCCTAACCTAACCCCATCGTCATCGAGCTCCACCCTAAACGACATCCGCAATAAGCCCCTGCCTCCCAACAGCACCCTGGCTAGCGACCATGGCGCTCTTCCAGGGCAGTCGCAACTAGGAAACATGGCTTCGGGCAGTGCAGTCCCAGATCGCTTCAATAGCATGGGCGGTCAACCGGCAGGCCCTAATGGAGCCAGCACTCCCAGCCGTCATGGCGGGTCTCTGCCACCTACTGTGATCATCAGCCCCAGCGCTCCGGTTAGTGCAGAAGCAAACGTCCTCCTGACCATTCCTTTCTATTATACGCCCAGTCCCCCCCTCCCCTGCTTCCTCATCTGGCTCAACTGCTCACTTCATTCCACCTCCATCTAGCATGTCCCGCCTCCAGGAGCCGCCGAGACAATGCCTCACGACCTTGCGCCCCCCAAGGCCGGACAGAAGTCCTTGATGTTTGACAGACTGCAACAAACTCCCAGGGACGTCCCGGAGGGTCTCCGAACTCCGAAGCGACAACACTCTTCTAGATTTGACATCTCTGCTCACCGAGAGCTTGAGAAACTCCCAGGCTTCCACGAGGTGCCGCCTAACAGGCGACAGGAACTGTTCATGCAGAAGATTGACCAGTGCAACGTCATTTTTGACTTTAATGATGCCAGCGGTGACATGAAGTCCAAGGAGATCAAGAGATTGGCGCTCCATGAGCTTCTTGACTATGTAGCCAACAACCGGCAAGTCATAACTGAGCCGATGTACGCGCGCGTGGTTGATATGTTCGCCAAGAACTTGTTCCGACCTATTCCGCCGCCGATGAATCCTCAGGGCGAAGCTTTTGATCCAGAGGAGGACGAGCCTGTGCTGGAGGTTGCTTGGCCCCACATACAGGTGGTGTACGAGTTTTTCCTTCGATTCATCGAAAGCCAGGACTTCAACACCAACATCGCCAAGGCGTACATCGACCACTCCTTCGTTCTGCAGCTCCTGGAACTATTCGACTCGGAAGATCCTAGGGAGCGTGACTTCCTGAAGACGACTCTCCACCGTATCTATGGAAAGTTCCTCAACCTCCGATCCTTCATTCGACGTTCCATCAACAACGTATTCTTCCAGTTCACTTACGAGACCGAGAGATTCAATGGTATCGCTGAGCTTCTTGAAATTCTTGGGTCCATTATCAATGGTTTTGCTCTACCCCTAAAGGAGGAACACAAACTTTTCCTTACCCGCGTCCTCATCCCGCTCCACAAGGTGAAGAGCCTAAGCATGTACCATCCGCAGCTGGCGTACTGCATCGTGCAGTTTCTTGAGAAGGATGCGTCACTAACGGAAGAGGTTGTGCTCGGACTTTTGCGATACTGGCCAAAAGTCAACAGCACAAAGGAGGTCATGTTCCTCAACGAGGTGGAAGATATTTTCGAGGTCATGGACCCAGCCGAGTTCGCCAAGGTCCAGGAGCCTCTGTTCCACCAGCTAGCGAAGTCTGTGGCCAGTCCTCACTTCCAGGTTGCCGAGCGTGCCCTCTATTTCTGGAACAACGAATACTTTTGCAACTTGGTTAGCGACAACGTTGAAATCATCTTGCCTATCATGTTTGCGCCTCTGTACGAAAACTCTAAAGGTCACTGGAATCGGTAAGTTAGCTTTTCTCTTCTTCTCGCCTATACCTTGCCTTGGCACGTTGGGTCAAGTGTTGTCACTGTGACGCCCTACTAATACATCACGTTTCCTAGCACTATTCACGGCATGGTCTATAACGCCATGAAGCTGTTTATGGAAATTAACCCCCAACTCTTCGACGACTGCTCTCATGAGTACACAGAGCAACAGAACAGCGCTGCTGCCCGAGAAGCTATGAGGGAAAGGAAGTGGGCGTCTTTGACGGAGCAAGCGGCGCGAAGAAAGTCTCTCAATGGTAACAGTGCTTCATCCGCCACCCCCGAGCGCTTCCATGCCAACACGATGCCCCGACTTGAGGAGGTCGATCCGGCTGATGAGAATCAGAAGAGACTTGATTCTCTCAAGCTGCAAGATGGAGACAGGTCGACCCGCCGCCCAGGCGTTCACGAAAGGCAAAGCTCTGTCGGGTCTTCCCGAAGTCAGAGGTAGCTGGCTTGGATCCTCTCGTTTCCTTTTTCTCTCACTTTACCGCACTTCATAGACAGTTACCAGGGTTATCCCTCTGTTCTCTTACGCCGGTCCTTCGCCGAAGGTTACTTTCGCTGTCTCATACCAAGAACCTTTCTTCATTGCTGAACTACTTTCCGCTTGTCTTGTTTTCTAATTCACCAACTGAATCAACCATTCGAGAGGGGATGGAGCAAAATCCGGCGGTCGTATATTTTGGCACAGTCGCAGCTAGTGTATCCAGCGATCGATGGGGACCGGAGAATAAGCGTCCTCCATCTCTGATTACGATACAGAAAAGACTTGCGATTCGCTAATTTTCATCGTTCTAATCAATGGGCCGGGGGTTGCTATTCTCGCTATTTGCTCTAACTTCTCAATTACCTAGTGCACGGGGTGGAGGCGCAAGTATAGATGTCATCTAGCCCTTTGGGTTGTTGAGGAACGGGCGACTCTAATATAGGGACGCAGAACGACCCCTGCAGTGGTTTTTCCATCCCGTTTCTTTTCATCACAGGTGGAAAATATTACCAGACTGGACATGGCCGTGCGCTGGCGAAATGGGGTTAGGTTGTACTTCTTTCGGGCACTTTTCACAAAGCGGGTTTGCTTTTTGCTCATGCCAGTCATGGAATGATCGGAAGGGCTGGGCTCATTTGCTTAGTAGGCGGTGTTCTCTCCATTTTTACCACCTGTAGGAGTATCGAAGCAAGGGGGGAAGAACAAGAGAGCGGAGGAAAACACTTTCCGCAAAGATTGCGTCAGAGAGATGATTATAGGTCAAGCAGGGGCTGGGGATTCGGCCGTTATACCTTTTTTAAAGTACATGATGGAGGTGATCCCTGAAGAAACAAACAAACCCTATCCTCCTTTTACTCGGCTATGTATATGTGAATGAGAGACAGGGGTTTGGATTCTTGTCTGTGGGTTGGTACCCAAGAGCAGCACAGTTGGCTGAGAGCCTGGTGGCTTGTGAGATATACTATAGGCAGGGCAGGAATGAAGACGGTATATAGTACTTGGAGAAAAGGTTATAGCGATGAGTTTATTTGTGTCAATGATAAACGAATGATAAGGCTTTCGGCGTTGATATCTATATCCTCGACTAAGAGAAAATGGTATGTGGATTGCCCCATGCCTTGTGGGCAGACTGAAGATGACTTGGCCGATACCAGGATGTACATTGTCCTAATGCTCTTGTCATATCATTGTGAAGCAAGTAAAATGGGCGAGTTTAGGGCTGGTCGTATGGCCTCTTATTCTTAATTTGAAGCCAATTCAAGTACTCGCGAAGCTGAGTAGAGGTCTGGAGTCTTGATGATTTGGCACCCCGGTCTGAGCTTACCCGCTGGCTAGCATTTTGCGACCGCATGAAGCTATCACCACTTTACTCGACCTATTTGCGGGTTTCCCCCTTTGAATGAATAATTACATCTGACTGTTTACTCCAGTCCGATTAAAAAAATCGAGATTCACTGGTAAAAATACCATTTGCATAATACTTTGAACCCCTCCCATCGGGTCTGAGGATGATTAGCGTGGCTGAGCACATCCAGCAAAGCTTATCGGTCCTACTATCGATAACGGCCGCAGCTCTCCCAATCGCCCAATGCCTGAGTGCCTGCCTGCCGTCCACTTTTTTGGGCTGGCGGGCGCATCAATTCCACACTTGCGATCCCACAACACACCTACCACCCTACCTCAGCCTTGCGTCCACGACCTCAACAACGACGAAAGACACAGAACAACCATGTCCGACCCAAAGATCCAGTATGCTCGTTCTCTTTAGCATCCCGCGGAAGCTGCCCCGCGCTTGAAATGCGAAAAGATTGCTAACGTGTTGCATGAACCGCAGGGAACTTCTCACGAAGCCGCGGTCTGAATTGACGTACGTCCCTTACCTTACCTTGCCTCTCTCTCTCTCTCTCTCTCTTCCTACTCTCTTAACCCCCCCAAGCTATCGACAAACGCCTCTCTCTCCATTCCCCTCTCGAGCCTCCGCCCTCGAGCTCATCACATTCCCCCTCCCCCTCTCTTCCTCCCTCCTACTCCCATCCCCACGCCCATCTCGGAATAATCTCCGACGTCCCTACGTCTCTCTCGTAGCCCAAATCCTCCCCCAATCCCACCCACGCACTAACTTTTTTTATCTCTCTCTCTCCGCCTTCTTTCTTCGTTCGCAGCGAATACGAAATCTCCACCCTCGAGGCCCACGAGTTCGCCGCCGGCCCGCTGTCGATCCTGCAGACGGCGGTCATGTCGCACAACCAGGTCCTCGTGTCGGTCCGCAACAACCGGAAGCTCCTGGCCCGCGTCAAGGCGTTCGACAGGCACTGCAACATGGTCCTGGAGAACGTGAAGGAGATGTGGACCGAGGCCCCCAGGCTCGCCAGCGGCAAGAAGGGGAGGCCGGTCAACAAGGATAGGTTCATCAGTAAAATGTGAGTACTTATCTGCGTTCTCTGCTGCTTTTTTTTCTCTTTTTTTTTCTTTTTTTGTTTTCGTTTTTTTTTTTGGTTGCCCCCTCCCGGGGGGGGGGCAGAGGCAAATAGCCAAGAGAGGGGGAGACGGCACGCAACATGTGGAGACAAGAGGAATGGAGCACGAGCACGAGCACGAGTCTCTCAAGCGAGACCGCCCGAGAGTCCTTTGGAAGGATGGGGGGGCGTTGGGGCCGAAAAGGGGAGGAGGAGGAAAGAGACTGGATACGGGGAGGGCCGAGCGCCCGGGCGTTCGTTCTACTACTATCTCCCGCATGTATTTGCTGACCACCTTGTCTCTCCGTCCGCAGGTTTCTAAGAGGCGACTCTGTCATCCTCGTACTTTTGAGCTAGTCTTGCCGCTGTCGCGCAGTCGATGGGAAGAAGAGGGAAAAGCAGAAGATGAGTGGAGGGGCCGAGGACGAAGGTTAGCGGTTGGCGGTTGTTGCTGTCCTGGTATATCCAGAGTTACAAATATGGCGGTATTCCAGGTATCCAACGTGCCGAGAGAGCTTTTGGTATTAAAACGCACCATCGAAATATATAAACTGGCGTTCGTGTGAATTTGATTAGAAAATAACTGGATTTCTCGTTCATAGCCTACTGAAATTGATCGCTCTGTTTCGCCCTAAAGCCCAGGAGCTCCAATCCTCGCTACTCAATGCAATTATGTCTCCCATGCCTGTTCAGCCCTGTCTTATCCTATCCTCCTTGGCTTCCTAAGCTTGAATACCAAGCTCCAGCACTCTTAACTCCCCAAGCATTGGAATCACCCACCACCAAAGCCATCAGTACCCCCTACCCATCAAATGATGCGCCGCATGCCTCCCTTCCAGAGCTTCAGACTACGGGCGTGACACGCCTAAGGCTCAGCCATCCCCTTCAGGAACGCAGCCAGCCCATAAGCACCCGGGTCGGGAACCTGCTCAAAACCCTCGCCACCAACATACACCGTTCTCCCCAAGCTAGCCTTCATGCCCTTCGTGCCATCGGCTCCCTTCTGTGCCGCTTCGGCAGCCGTCGTGATGTCTCCGGTCTGTCCCAGCGTCTCGACGAACGGGTACAGCGCGTCGATCAAAGTCCTATCTCCCGGGCGAGCTGGCGTGTATTTGGCCAGCGCTTGCATGCTCTTTTCCAGGGCTTTGGCCCACACGCTGGCGGTTGCGTCTCCGGGGTTCGTCGCAGATATTTGGCGAAGGGAGCGCACGAGGGAGTGCAGGAATATGGTATATAGCGCGCCCGACGTGCCGTCCATGGAGCTCTCGACGACGGGGACTATGGAGGCAACGTCCGCGACCACGTCTCCTGTGAGAGGCTCTTGGAAAAAATGTGCGAGAATTGCTGCCAAAAGCGGTTAGTTAGCTTCCGAGCAACACGCCCTGCAGTTTGTTTCTTGGGATAGATTGGAGGTTTATGATTCACCTTCTGCACCTCTCTTGAGGCCGATACCGCAGTCCCCATCGCCAACCACGGTATCATACTGCGTAACCTCCGGCTCCACCTCGATGACCCTGCGGAGCCCCTTCGTCAGAGCCGCCATCAGCGTTTCCTCGTCCATCTTGAGATTCCCGCTCACGTCCTCGACCGCGAGGCTGGCATTCTTGTCGTAGCTAGCCGTGTTGGGATTCTCCCATGTTTCTCTCCTAATGGGGGCGGACCAGCCGGTTGCCTCCGCAACGTCGTCTAGGAGCTCTATCATGCCGGGAGCGCCTTCGATGCCTATTTCCTCCTTATCCTCCACGATTTTTAGAAGTGATATGCTGAACCCAAGCCCGTTAAGCGACGTCATGTACGTGCCTGCGAGCGTCCTCGCGGGGCTTATGCCGTACCTGCTTGTCAACTGCCTGACCACCTCGTTGACTATGCCGCCCATCTCCAGCGGGCTCACTCCGCCGAGGTTGTTCACCATGAGGGCGACTTTTTGGTCGGCCGTGATGCTGAGGAACGCCCTGTCCTCGTCGCTCTGGTTCAAAAGCTGCTTCAGCATCATCTCCACCAGGTCTTCCAGCTGCGTGAGTTCCACCCTGGCACTACCGTCTTCGTTGTGGATGCCCATCCCCAGCTCCACCTGTTTCGAAGACAGCTCTTGGTCCGCAGCCATGGGAGGACGCCCGGGGACATGAACGTGCGACAAGCTAGCGCCCACGGAAACCAGATTGTCTGCTGTCAGCCTGGCCATCTTTGCTACATCTTGCAACGCAAACCCTCTTGCGGCGAGAGCACCAGCGATCTTCACAACAAAGACCGTGCCGGCAATGCCTCTTCGTCCAACCTTGCCCGCTTTGGCCCTTCCGACGCCTACGTCGTCGGCAACTACCACCATTTCCACTTTCCTGTCTTCCTTCTCCAGCGCACGTGCTTTTTCCACCGCAACGCCGAAATTGAGGATGTCGCCCGTGTAGTTCATCACCACGACCAGGACATCCTGGTCTCTGGGCGTGCGAGAGGTAATTGCTGCCTGCACCTGGGAGGAGGAAGGTGACGCGAAGATGGTTCCTGCCACGGCGGCGGAGAGAATTCCGTCTCCGACGAGGCCCGAGAAGGATGGCTCGTGCCCCGAGCCACCGCCGGAGATGAGAGCGACTTTCTGCTTGTGTGTTCCGGCGGAGGGAAGGGGACGGCGGTAGACGATCTTGTTGTTGGCGTCCAGGGCCACATTTGGGTTGGTGAGGGTTAGGGAGTGCAGCGCAGTGTTGACGAGGGAGGCGGGGTCCGTGATGAAGTGTTTGGAAGACATGGCGGCGATATATCGGGTATATTGTGCCTCAGTAGAGCGTATAGTCGTGGCCTGGTCGGCCAATGGAGACGATGCACTTGTGAGCAGGGTTGCTTGCTGCTTGCTGCTTGCTGCTTGCACTGGGCGAACCCTTGGTATAGGGCTGACGTGCAGTTGGGCGTTGGTTAGGGGCTTCTGACTTTAAGACGAGACAAGACAAATATACACGGAAGCGTGGTGCAACTTGGCGGTGCTGACGGGGAATAAAAAGCCAGAGGGGGCAGAAGAATTCGGGATCATGGAAAACAGGAGTAATGTATTTATTTTCTTGTGGACGAGCATGTTGCAGGAATTACTTATTGTCGACCAGGGGGTCAGAGATGTCAAGCGGGGTGTTGCTCAAGTGGGATAAAGCTACCCGTCGATATGATGTGTACAAGGAGGGGTTGGTGCGTAATAGCCCCGAGAGAGTCCTCCTCCCGCCAAACAAAATGTCATGAATGCGGCAGGCGCACCTCAACTCTTGCACCTGCATGCCGGCCGGCCGGACAGTGGCACTTGTGGTTGCACCAATACCGCCGCCGCGAGAGTCTCGGCGTTGAGCTGCTAGATCGCCCCGGGCTTAACAAGATCGATCGAACCTCGGAGAGCCCGTTATGCAAGTTGGCCCCGTTGACGTAGGTGTAGATAAACGTCTGGTCGTAAAATACATCTTCATTGTGGACATTCAGTTGTGGACATTCAGTCGTTTGGGGCTATCTAAACAGGCAGCTTTCCAATGTGCCCCAGAGGCTCAGTTTCTGGAGCTATCGACACTTTTCACCACGTCGGGCACTTCTCCAGAAGTATCATAAGAGGTCCGTACTTACCTCGGGATTCGATGTGTGTGGGGTAGCTGATATCCGAGTCATGCACCTAGGATCCAACGAGTCATATGGCCTCCCGGCAGTTATTCCGAGCACGGCAGACAGGTTTTGAGAATGGAAAAGCGTAGCAAAACATTTACTATGAATCAAACACTAGGAACTAGGTTAATGTGTCTCGCTATCTACCATACTTCCCGTGGAGGCAGATAGTTAGAAGCTAGTAGTAAGCCGGGGTATATCTATAGCTTCCCCTACTACCTATGCAAGCTGTGTTGGGTTCCCATCCACCATCCAAAAGTTTATCCTTTAATACATTTCCCATGAACGTAAAAACCAGCTTTCAAAGCCGAATGAAATGAATGCAAAAGTATTGGGGGGAAATAGCCCAGATTGGGTGGATACCTTCCTGTACGCCCTATAAATGCATGCGGAGGAAATATAGCCGGAATGTGTAGAAGCCCTCTCATCTGGGTCCAAAATTAAAATTCGCTTTAGGTTACTCTTCATCTCCACCTGCTTCACCCACGTCGGTCCATCACCGTACAACGACGATACTCCCTCCCACCACGCTCATCAATATGGCTGTTGTCAGAAAGCCCGCTGCCACCTTGTCAGCCGTCGTTATTGGCTTGGGTGTAGGAAGCTTGTCGTCATTAATCCTTCCAGCATTAACGTTTCCCTTGCTGGTGCCTCCCGTGTCCTCGGTGGCAGGAATCGCCCTCTTGTCGACGAGCGTGTACATGACAGCAGAAAGGGCATTCATCTGCTGGCCCACGCCGACGTTCCCATCGAACCCGCCAGTAGTCCACTTGAATCCGCAAGCAGTTCCAGCTATGCCGTTGAACCCGGTGTCAGGGGAGCCGGAACACGCTTTCGCCGCAGCTTGCGCCGAGGACTGGAGCCGGGGGAAGACGGTGTCCTTGGTGTATGGCGCCGCTTGTGTGACTCCGGCAAGCCAACGAGTGAGGTACCCCTTGAAACTGGATTGATCAATGTTACAGAGTTCCACTTCCTCGCAGGCAAACTCGAACAGAATGTCATCCTTGTAAAAGTGGTCCATAGTCTCGGCAAGCAGCGAGTCGAGACGCTTCTTCCACTTCTCGTCCCCATCCGTGATGTTGTACATGACAGCCGCGCCGTGCAGGAAGATCCCGGCGTTGTAGGTCCACTGGATGGTGTCGTGGTTCTGGCAGTTAGTGTTCGGGGGGTCGACGCTAGCACCGTCGTAGACTTTCCCATCCTCGGTAATAAGATCGATGGACATCTCCCATTCCCAAACACGCTCCGCCCACTCGGCGTAGGTTTCGTTTCCAGTGAACCGCGCGAGTCGAGAAGCGATGTTGAAGAAGCACCCGTTCGAGATGGAGTTCTTGTAGTTGAAACCATTGTTAAACTGGAAGATCTGCCATCGGAGCCCTCCTCCGCATGTTGCCGCGTCCCATCGCCAGGTGTACTCGTTGAACACTGCTTGCGCAATAGCTAGCCATTGGGGTTCGTCTTCAGGGGGGTCGGGAAATACGTTTTCGGCTGCGGACATGGCTGCCATGGCCCAGAACCCTTGGTCATCGTTTCCTAGTGTTCGGGTCTGGTTTTTAGGCATGTAGTCATCGTCATTGCCAGTCTGATGGAGAAGGGCTTGTGTTGTGACTTCGTTATACGTCGAGTCGCCCGTCATGTGCCAGTAGTCCACCATGGTGCCGAACATGGCTCCTGCTTCCCACCAGAAATATGGGTCCGGGAGGTTGCCTGGTACATCGCCTGTGTTGTTTCCTGTGTAGTATTTCAAGAGGCCGAATGCTATTGTCGAGGCGGCATCTCTCACTGATTTGTCCGAGTTCAGGTCAAGCTCTATGGCTGTGGTTGAGGACAGGAGGCAGGCGAGCCCAGCTGTCCGTAGAAAGGTCCTCATATTGACGGGGACGATTCGAGATAGGTATTGTGGTGTTCTTCGTTTTTAGAGTCCTTTCGAGGGGTTTATCGGCGAAGAATCTTGAACGAAAGTAGAAAAAAAAGGAGAGTCGGTTCTACTGCGAATCCGAGGATGATTGGAAAATTCGAGCTGAATGAAGGAATGACAAAAAACTCAACCCAGCGGCTTGGAGCTACTCGTGATGGTTCCCGCGGGTTGCCACCACCAAAATAATCTCGAATGAATGGACGGCAAAGACAGCAGGTTGTCTTTAGAGAGTAGGCAGCAGATGACACACACAAAAAGCCGTTGTCAATCAACCCAAAAGTGGCGGTGCAATGAGGGGGGAATTAGCAATGGAAGCTAGTATGGGCGGATGGCTTGACTCGTTGGTGAATATCGACCCCAAAAAGCGGCGAGGTGTTAGATCTATGGCTTGGGGTGAGGATCCAAGAGCTTGGCTCGTTCGTAGTTAGTTGGAATACTAATTTCCAAACTCCACTTTCCAAATATGGATTGTCGCAGGTGAGGCTCTTTTTCTTTCTCGTATACGGTGGTTATGTGGAAGGCAGCCAAAAGGGGGTATGCCAGTAACAAGCGAATGGGAGTGTGGTAATATAAAAACAAAACTCGGCCTGGAGTGACTCAAGAAAGAACGAAAAGAGGTTATCGTGAAGGGGACCAAGCCTCTCTATCCGAAAGAAGTGAAAGTCTACCTAAAAAAAAAAAGACGAAAAAAACAAGGCCTCAGTCGAGAAGCCTAGAGAGAACAAAAAATAAAAAATGAAGGAAAAGAGAGAGAAAAAGGCGGGCGGAATAAAAATTCGGATGGAGGAGATGGAGGGAAAGAGAGAAAGATGAAGTTGGTTGCACAAGGAAAGACGAGAAAAGAAAAGCCAAGAGCTAGCCGCCAGCCAGCTGAAAGAGAACGCAAAGTCGATCTCTCCCTTCCTAATTTCACTCATAAGATCAACCAAACATCTCGCAGGTCAAACTCTCTACCTTGCTACCCACTCAACTACTTTTTCCCCTTCGTCTGGAAGGGCCTGGAGGGACGGGCCTGTTTGGCATTGTCTTGGGAAACCGTCGACCCGGGAGGCAGTGCTGGTTGCATGGCGGGAGAGGTGAAACTCGAGGAGTTCGAGCTTTGCCAAGCCGACGTCTCAATGCATGTGTGTTGTTGAAGCAGGGGTTTATGGGGGTGGTACTGCCAATTGGGGATGGCTACCCCCCCCCCCCCCCCTGCGAGCATGGAAATAACCTTAAACGCAAACGGGGGGCGCACTTTCCTTCTCTCGCAGAAATTCATCAGAGCGCAGAGCAGAATGCAGATTAAGCAAAGAAGGGCTCTGCGCAGAGCGGTCGCCATTCCAAGCCAGTTACCATTGTCCGAACGATTTCTTTACTCGTCCCATCTTTGATGTATTCTCTCAAAATCAAGTATTTGCATTCTCAGTCGTCCTGCGTGGGTGAGTCCATCTCGGTGAAGATTGTTATACATAGTAAGCCGCCGCTTTCAGGTTGTGTGGGGAAACCGGCGCTCACGGAAACCAGGGGTCAAGGAGCCTAATTTACATGTGTTATTTATTTCCCTCTTGGGAAAAGCGTGGGCATCCAGGAACATCCATCCCACGCCTTGACAGCTGCTCCATCATATTAGCAATCCCCTCTTCTTTCGGGATCTCCCCCGTGTCTTTGTCAGCGGAACTAGACAAGGCCAAGATTATATCGAAGAGAGCAAAAGCTTTTCGATCCTCGTAAGATCTGCCAACATCTCGAAGATTGGAGGTTCTCGTCATATATATAATGTGCATTCCAGCAGAATAGCCCCAATAGCCAAGCATCCATAGTACATACCCTGTTGCCAATATCCCGAAAATGGGCTGTTTTCCACTGTGTAAAGTATCTATGTTTCTTATTGTTTGATATCGGCAAAAGCTTTGTCATGTTCTGTCGGTCATGAGGTGTGAAAGGACTTATGCCCCAGTCACACCCTATAAAGCTCTACCCTATCCGAGGTATATCATTTCTGCTCTTTCTGAACACCAAAATACAGCTTCTAGAACATAAATGAGGGCTGGCAAACTGCGAAGCCTAGCTGAAGGGTATCATGTACCAAATTCCATGCGTCTGCGTGTATGGGGAAGTCAAAAATTCAGATCCTAGACGCCTAGAAGCCTCAGCAAATACCCCCTTGCCCTCCCTCCCTTCTATTCAAGTGTGCAAAAGCAGCCCGACCGGCTAGAGTTCAAATCGACGCCCTCTTTCAGGTCTAGTCCTGACGCTGTTTCTTGGATGGGCGCTCGGCTGCGCCTGCCTGTGTCGGAGATTCGGTCATCTCTTCGTCGCTTTCTTCGAACTCGTCGTCGCTTAAGGCGTCTTGTTCTTGGGCATGTGCTGTTTCCAATGTTAGACACACCATTGAGGATGGTGGTTGGGGGGGGGTGTTTCTTACTAAAGTATTTCACAGCCGACGGCCAGAGATCTTCAGCAATGCAGATGGCAAGGTCCTCGCCGTCCGGGAAAATCTCAAGGTCATCTTCCTCTTCTTCGTCCTCACCCCCGTCATCGCCCTTGTCCTCTCCCTTCGAGTCGTCTGCCTTTTCCACGCCGTCGACTAGGTTCTCCCCTCGAGCTTTTATCCGTCGCTCGACTTCCTTCTTGCTCTCCTCTTCGGAAATGTTGCTTCCGATGTAGCCAAACCATGCAAAGAAGCTGATGCCTCCTATCCCTGTATTTTCCAGCGACGTCCTCAAGGCCTCCTGCGTCTCCGTGAGCCCCTTGGGTTGCTTCTTTCCCGGGTTATCCTTAGCCCATGCGTTCTCCTCCTCCCAGGCCTTGCGCGCAAGGGACAGCAGACCGCCCGTAAGGTCCTTGCCCTTCTTCCACTTGATCTCGACAGGCTCGCTCACGAGGCCGCTCCAATTTCTGGGACCCTTGCGATGCCAGAACTTTTTCTCTATTACCTTGTCTTCGAAGTAGTCGTTTTCGGCAAACTCCAGGCGCACCGAAAAGCTCCTCGGCTCCCCGCTGCCAGCATCCTCGAGCTCGAACCTAGAGACATCGAGGGAAGAGAGGGAGTTGAGCAGCACGGCCGAGTCGGAGGGCTGTATGTACTCGTCGATTTCGGGCGGGGCCTGCTCAATGACCAAGGGCCAGAAGTTTGGTATTTGGGACACTATCTTGTGTCGCTTCTGGTAGAGGGGGCGGGAAAGCTCGAATTGCTTACGGACTGTTTTTTTGGGTTAAATTAAGGGCACAGGCCACGGAGGAGGATGTCAGCCAAGAGTCTTTATTCGTGCACGACACGTGCAGCCCGGGATGAAGGCCCAGCAGCGGCAGTGGCAGAAGGCCACTTGGCCTCCTTCGAGGCGGCAAGAGCAGCTAGCTAATAGCTGTTCTGGGGGCCGAGAGAAGACACTCGTCATGCCCAGGCTTCGTCCCTCTCACAACTCCCACCTGTCTGGGGGGCTGCTGTTGGGCAGGTGTCGGTAGCTACGGAGAAAGAGGAAAAAGAAGCACGTAAGAAGCGCATGATATCTAATATGATAGTGACACAAGTCCGGAGAAAGAATTACGTACTGATCTCTGTCTCAACGTCGTCGAATTGCCTCTCAAGGTCGGCCAACTCCTCGTACGTAACGGGCGTGTCTTCCAGAGCAGCTGCCATTGCTACTGTTGTAAATGCAAAACCTTGAAGCATCAGGGTTCAGGAGTTTGTATGGGAGAAAGTGGGCAAAACGATATGGCGCTGTTAATGGGAGGGGGGGGGGGGGGGGGGTGACCACTTAATTGAAAACGGGTCAGTCAATTTTCGAGGCGTTTTTTCCAGTCTAGAATGGGGGTCGCGATAGCAGGTTTCCCGCAAAAGAAGGCTCGAGATCGCGGGCAGGTTTCTTGGTGATGATCAGATCTGGAGATGTCCCTGTGGAGCACCCATTGGCACAGGTTGTGAACCCTAATGAACGGCGGGGTGGAGGTCTGAAGATTTTGTGCACGACGTGATTGGCCAGACGGAAAGACTCAATTGTGGGAAGGTACCAAGTACTTGGCAGCTAACAGACGTCCATCGTGCAGCAGCTAACCACCAGAGAGATGCACCGATCATAGCTTTCAAGGTCTAGTATTAGTTACATCTTTCAAATCACAATAGGAAAAATGGATGGAGACTGCACAGATGAAGCTGTGGAACTAGAGCACAAAGAGTAATTCGGTATAGTTTCTTAGTTTGAAAGTATTTTACGACAGAAATATGATGGCTTGACTGAATGTCTAAATTAGGTTGATGTTTTACCCCGGACCGGGAATGAGTGCGTAGTAATTATCTCAACCTTTTCAGGTGTCGAGGGCTGTTTCCACTTCCTTTTAGAATCTACCGACGACTTCAAGCAAAGCCTCTTCCGTCTGCGCGACCGTACGCAATACTCCAATCTCCCTCCTTATTTTCTTGTCCTGGCCATTAAGCACATCGATCTTCTCTCGGTGGTCCCACACTATATTTCCTACCCCGCGATGCAGCTCCAGAAACGCCTCGCGAAGAGGTCGGATTCTGTCATGGCCTGGCGCAACACCGATGCCCACCCATAGTGGGAATATCTTGTAGCTAGGGTAACACACCGCCAGTCTCATTCCCCACTCCACAAGAGCATTCCAGGCTATCTGGTTGAGCTTCTTCTCCAGACCAAGCTCAGACTTTAGAAGCTCATTTTCGGATTTGAGTGCCTCGTGATCGCCGGACGCTTAAGTCGCAGCCTGTCGGGGCTTGGTTCGTATCATTAGATTTGGGAGTTACGGAAGCTTGAGAGTGTGACTCGTTGTAAGATATTTTGCGCCTTTTGGCTGCCGATGCGGCGCATCTGGCGAGCGCAAGAAAATAACCTTGAGTGTGTTGTTCTGCGAGGCGTGCGATCTTTTTGCTGTGACGTTCCAACATGGCTGGAGAGGTAAGGTGGCGATGTCGAGGGGGGCGTTGTGTTGAGCAAGTGTTGGGTAGAGTCGGTGAATGGAAGCTGTGGTGGGAAGATGTGGTAGGCGAGTAAATACAATATAACAAGAGAGTATGAAGGCTGGGTGCTACTGCTCTAGCATATCACTAGGTATGTTGTTTTCTAATGCATGGATAGTTGCCAACTACTATTCATCTCTAGATGGGAACAATATGGATTTGATATTGTCTATTGTCTGATCTATCTACCATATTCCTGGTGCTTATTCTCTTGCTCTAACTAGTGGCCAAACTTCCTGTAGCCACCCATACTGGGCTTTGTAACCTCTTCATAACTAGATCCTCACTAGGTCGGAATTCTTTGGCCTCTCGGGGGCTCTGTAAGTGAAGCTTTCCTATTAGTCTCGTAGGTTCCTAAATTCGTAGGAACTGAAGCTTGACGAGCGGAAGACGAAGAGACTGCCTTATTCTTAGAAACTTCGGGGCTACGTCCTTCGGGTTCGCAGGCGTCATTTCCAGCCTCTTCCCCGTCGCGTCCCTCTACGGCACGAGCATCATGGGCCTTCTTCTGGTCATCAAGGCTGATGAATTTGGCGTGGAGCTACAGTATCTCCTTGACCTGGTGGGTGTGCCCATTGCAGAGTTTGGAGCTGAACTCTTTCCCCTTGGCCAGCTCCTCGGCGAGGTGGTTGATAGTTTCTTGCAGCGTGTCTTGTTCTTCTTCTGGCTTCTTTGAGACATTACCGTCGGAGGGGAGAAGAAGGCGGTACTCCCTGGGGGCTTCAGTGCGCGACTTCGTGTTGCGGGAGACCCCTGTATCTAGCGGTCCCTCTTGCTTGATACCGCGGTCACCCATAGTGAATTTAAGAGTGGTGAGAAAGGTACCCTGGTAGAGGAAAGTTGCTTTGGCTTGGGTGGCTTTTGATGCAAGAGGTGGTGTCTGTGGAAAGATTTAAGTTTGTTGACATGAAAGGGAGTGCTGGGGGAGAGAGAAAGAAGAGAGAAAGACGTTCACGGTTGGGGATTAGGCTGAGTGATAATGGGACTCGCCTATCACTCACTCTGCTTGAAGTAAATTTAGGAGGAAGGTGCACCAAAAAGATAATAATTCTCTCTCTTTCTCTCATTTTAACACAAGACAGAGTACATACTACATGCAATATGAGGGCCAAACGCGAATAAATTAAGAAAGATTGTCTAAGCTCAAAATGTTTCCTCGCAGCAGTCTCGATAGCTGCTCACCCTCCCTCTACTACCGCCACGTAGTGTAGCTTGTCTACATACTAAAAATATGTAATAGGAAAATACCGACCAGCTCAAGAGTATTCCGTTGTTCCAGTCTTCATCAAATAGCAAAGCCGTCCAGACCATTCTCGTGATGTCTTCCAATGATTTTAATCCTCCTTCCTGTCCTCCTCAGTACCACGAATGTCATAGCCTGCGTCTCGGTAGAAGATGTCATTTCTCCGCCGCTTCGCCCATGCTCATCCTCCCCATTCTCTTTTCGTGATGTTCGCCGTGCTCTTCTCCATCGCATTCCTGGTCATCATCATCAAGGTAAATGCATCTCATCTTCGTTCGCATTTATTCAAATTGGGGTTGTCTGGCCGCCTCCCATGAACTCTTCCTCCGATACTCTATACCGACCCCCTCTTGAAAGGCTCACACTGCCTTTCTTCCTTCCGCCTCTCGCTCCCCTCCCTTAACCTCTCATTCTTTGCCACAAGGCTCTTGCACTTATCCTCCAATACATCATTTTTCTCCATGAGAAGGGCATTCTTCTGTATCTCCCTATTCCTAGAGTCGACAAGAGCGGCGTTCCTCTGATCCAGACGCTCGTTTGTTCTTCGAGTGCGGTGACATTGGCTTGGAGGGTCTCAAGTCTACGGGTAGAAAGTTGACTTATTGCACTGGAGTTTGAGCTGCTGGTAGGCTGGCTGGAGCTTCGGCCTTGTGTTTGGGTATGAGATTGGACGGAAGGAGGGGATGATCTGCCTGCGTACAGGTGGATGGGAGGGGAACCCAGCCGTAGGTGGTACACCATCCTCGATGGTCCTGGCAGAATATGGGCTTGATATTATTAGATTCATTATGGGCTGTTAAATACTTGGCATCGCAGGAGCTCAACTTCTTCCGCATTGCTACTGTGCTTGCTTGGCTTGGATGTCTTCCCGTGGTTGCTGGGAAGACATCGACATTGTGGACGAGCAGGAGATTCATCGTAACCTAAGTATCGGCCACAACGAGAAGGGAATTTGACTCAAGCAGATATAAAACAAAGAACAAACGACATTGGGGGCAGGCAGCAAGAGACAGCCAGCTATTTCTGCCGCCTTGCTTATCTCATTCTCACTTTCCTCCTGACCTAGCCTCAAGCTCAGCCGGATGGATGCCTTCCTAGTGCCAGTGATGCGTCGTCCCAGTGCACATGATAGAGATGTGTCTAATGAGCGATCGCCCTGTCTTTCTCAGGGTGGCCTCAAGCGAGCCATTTCATTGCGGTGTCATTTACTCCCTTTCATTTGGGGGCCATGGCAGTGATGCCTGGTTGCTTCAGTGGGCACATGAGTGTGCTTGCTCCAGTGCACATGGAGAGTTCACACGAGGCAGGTTCAATGTGTCTTGGATATGGGTCACCGGAGACAGAACAACCGGACAGGCAGTTGCGGGATCCTGAAATCCCGGGCCATCTTGCCACTCCGCACCAATCCATAGGTGCAACTACTGTATAGAACGTTGAGAACGTACCTTTTTGCTTAGGAAGTGCTGTTCACACGAGAAACGCAAATCTCCCTCTCGATGTCTGTGGGTGAGAATGACGCAGAAGCTCCGAATATAGCTAATTTGATGTCGACCCTTGACGAGCCACAGTCGCCGCAATTTGGTTATTTGGTGAGTAGTATCAGTTTAGGCTTCGGTCCGGGCTGCAAAGTCGCGGTTGGATACATGCATCGGCGTTGTCCCTGCAGATCGAGATGGTATACGAAAGTCTCATAGGGATCTTTAAGGTATTGATCGAACCGGCAGCGGAGACGGTGGCTTCTTCCGGCGGTCAAAAGACAACACAGAAAATCAAGACCGGACAGCCATGCCGTTGGATCGGGAGGTCGGCCGATGAGGCTGTCGCATACTCGGTAACGAAACAATAGGTACAACATGGCTATCTCGGGGTGTCTGCTTTTAGCGCCATCAAGGATGTGTGGACAGTTCGAAATGAATCCTGCCGTCCCCGATGGTATAGAACAACAACTAAACTCTGCGAATTAGTGATAGCTCATCCATGCAAAGAGGCGGTGGCATTAGCCTATAATGGGCCTTGTGCAGGCACACGGCATTTAGAATCTGGCGAGGTATTTGTTTAGAGGTATCCTGTGGTAATGACATCCCCGGGTGCGAAACACAACCCGGAACTTCAAGTGTACCCGGATGGTAGGCGCAAACATGACGGTAACTGCGCAAAACGAACTGCAAGTTCATTAGGGGGAAGTTTGGAGGTTGTTTTGCTCGGATTTCTTTTCATAGTTCCTCGCCAAGTAGTTATTAGTATGCTACCGATAGCCCACCACCCTACCGCATTCTTTACGCATCCAGCTGGGTTTTATACTATTGTATCGTTGCAGCTCCCAGTCCCCAAATCTTGTCTAGAAGGAGTGTATCTCCTTGTATTGCTGGGAAATCTCGGCAACGATGCTTGCAAGGCCGAAATCTGAGGCCCAAGGTTAGAGTGGATGGACCGGCGATTTGTGGATATGCTTTGTGTGCAACTGGAGAGCAGCCCACTTACCAACATTTCCGCCAAGATCCAGGGTAGTGAGAGTACGAATGCTCAGGTCCGGGTTGACCTTGCCAATGATCTGAACACCATTCCCAGGGGTGATATGGGTGTCCTGGGAGATCCATCAGTAATCGAAAGTCTAGGGAGATCAACGTGGACACTAGGAGTGCCGCAAGGTCGACATACTCTGTTTAGAGTGGCAGTCACTGTGCCGTCAGCATCAATGTCGGCGGCATCCCCCCGCAGCTGAACGACCTTGCCAACAAGGATGACGGTTTGTCCAACATAGTTATTGAGATACGGGTAGGTGACACGAGGGGTTGAAGTAGACTCCATCTCGGCGCGTGATTCTTCAGAGTTGGAAAGCCGAAGACGAGCAGAGAATGTGGATTGTGCAACTAGACACCTAATTGCGAGGCTCCTTGACAATACAAATGTTGGAGGAGGAGAGACGTGGGTGGGTAGAGAGTCAGCTGCCTAGGCCGTGGCTGCCAGAAGCAGAAGTCGCGTCGGGCGCGGACGGGAAGGTCATTATCTGTTGTCGCGGTATCACGTGCTCCAATTAACTGAGTGCTGCAGCACATAATCGTTCTTTCCTGCGGCAGCATTCTTGTTGCCTTGAAAATTAGGCAGGAAAGCAAATATGCATCCATGTCGTCAGCCCGACCACAGTAAGCAGGGCCGCTCGGGCGCAGAAAGCTCCTGTTTTCGGCGCGGGTGGCCGATGCGGCTCGCTGGAGTCTTGGCACAGCGATGGTGGGCAGTACATCGTGATATTCTGTCTTTGTTCCTCTATTCAATTCTGGCGCATTTACTGTGTATATGGTGGGGATGATCAATTCCCGCTATCGAAGCTGATCTGCTCCTGCACAAGGTTTTTTTTTCTTGCTTGTTTCTTTTTTTTTTTCCCTTTCTAGTCAAGCATGACCGATTTTTGGGGTTTTTTGGCCCTTGTGATACTGAACCCCCATGGGGCATGGGCTCAAGGTATTGTTCATGTCACTCGCAAGTCGCCCTTTCGAACTAGAATCCGTGCACGTCATGGAAAGTTGGTCCTGGGGACGCAACCTTTCCTTGTCTCAACGCAAATCCACGTTGGCGATTAAAGGGAACGGGACACGTCGGCGTGATGAAAACATGACGAAATAGTTATTACTCACGCTGCCACCTAGCCCACCCGACAGCACCGATCATCTCAACGCCTAAACAAGAAAGACGGGTCCGATCGCTCAACCAGTTTTCGGGCCGTTCGTTTGCACCTTGATCTAGTCATTACTGGTATCCTGCTATATCAACGATATTATGCTGACGTGCTTTCTCCCCGTATAGCCTCTCAAATGGGGAACAGCAGTGTTGAATGCCATGCACAGAATGCATGAAACACAAATCACTAGACAAAAGGAAAGCGTCTCACGAGGTAGCGGACGATTTGCTCCACGGCAAGAATTCGTACACGGGCGTTGGAATCGAGGACGGTGCACTATCATAAATTTCGTCGTCAGGCAGGCGCGCGAACATCGAGCAGAGGATCCTGCAAGCGCAAAACTGGGCAGTGGGGAGTACTGTTGATTGCGCAAGGTGTGAAAAATATAGTGGGCGGATGAGTTTATTTAGCAACGTAGAATGGGCCACATGAGCGGTATACAGGGGTTCAGAGTGCCGCAGCTCCACCGGATGTGGAAGACAAGGGGTTGATTAGCAATTTCAGCGTAAGGGTGCAGTGAAGAAGTCGGGGTGGTTGTGTTGTTCGATGTGGCCTCTTGAACTAATGTCCGGTTGCATTTTGATGCTATTCCACCAGGGGAAGTGGGATAAACATCCAGAGAGCGATGGAAAGAAAACCCCATGGGCACCGTTCGTAGGGATATGGGAGTTGGCAGCACCTTTTGTTCTCTATAGGTTGCCGTTACCTAAGCCCTACCCTCCCGCGCTCCACCCTACAGAGCACCAAAACGAGAGAAGTGGGCTGATGGTAGAATAGTGGCCATTTGTCTCTGCTACTTAGTACTTGATCATGTTGCTAGCTGCACCCGCTTCTAGAGAATCAAATTGATCCTTTTTTTATTCTTTTTTTAAGGAATGTGTTTGCGTCGCGAGGCGAAAGGATGGGATTTTACGGCGACAAGCTGGCAACAAGGTGGGTTTGCCAATTACAGTGCCTCGCCGTTTGTACCTCCGAGGTAGTTTGGGGTGGAGGACGGAAGTATCGGAGGATGGGAATTTTTTGGGGGGCCTATGGGAATCTGAGATTTCGATATGCCATGTACAGTATGTCAGTCCGATATCAGCGGCCTGGTGGGCATGGTGGAGGGTGGCACTTCGCTATGATTGGCCGCAAGCAGCTGAGGGGCTAGCAATGGGCTTCTTCGATGATGCCACAATCCTATTTTCTCCATCAGCACAAGCATCCGTTTTGTTGCTAATGACATTTCCCCATCCCACTCCTCTCTTCCCATCCACGTTCGTCATCATAGCACCATCGATTCACCACCCATGCGGGTCGGCGTTTTCGGAATTCCCACTCCTTTTCTCTCGACCTTTCCCTCTCTTCTCTCAGTCTCAGTCTCCATTCTCGCGTTTTGGGCTACTTCTCCCTCGCTCCATTGCATTGTACTTACTTGCTTGCTTCCGTTCTACCTACCAACCATGGTGTTATGCGATTGTAACTAACCCTAACCTCTTTACCCGAGCCGTAGTCATGTTGGTTGTTGAATACTCAAATCGTCCAAGATGATCCTTCTCTCGTCCACCCACCGTCCAGAAGGGGAATCAATCCCAGTTCCTATCCCACACCGTCATTTGCTTGAAAGTGTTTCTCAACCGCCCCTAGTCTATAATCCCGCATAGAGGAATGTTTCTCCTTGAATGGCGCGTGACATATTTCCACCGTCTATCCGGTAGGTTTAATTCCTCTAGTTGGGGGATCTGAGATGCAGCGCATCGAGTCTATTGAACATAGTGAGCATATGGACACCAATAAACCGTCGACACTTCTTTTTCTTGTCTTTCTTCTTCGAAACTTTCGTCAGCAGTGACGGATGAAGCACCTAGCTAAAACGGCATGTGGAATCTCTTCACACCTCTACCCATCCAGGTCTATGCAGGACTCGGGGGAGGTCTAGTGGCTTGTCTGCCCTTGCTGTCATTTGTTTCTCTGGCTCCAAAGTTTGACAGACAGCCCATTCCTCCCTCCCCCAATGAAGGACTGCCTCGTGCTTCGGGTTCCCGTTGTATCAACTAGCCCCGACCACAGCAGGGCACACCAAGCCGTCGGCACATACCTCACAGACACCCTCCTACTCCTAGCAGGCTCTTGACCTGCTCTGATTGTGTGTGTGCCTTTCCTGCTTGCCCACTCTCTAAATCCCCTTCCTTCTTTCTAGTTCCTTTCTGTTCGACCTGCGGTCCGGGGTGTGTTGAGTAACGGAGCTAGCAGGGCAGCCTTGGGGTGTGGTGTGTGTGTGTGTGTGTGGGGGGGGGGGGGGGGGTTTCCCTGTGTGAAGGTCCGTTCTTCTTGCTCTTTCCCGTGTTTCTCTCCTAAATTGGGGTTGGAAAAGAGGTACTTGGTGTGTACTTCACCCTCGCTACACCTTGTGCCAGACTTTTCAATTGCCCATCCCCCTCCCTCGCGAAACGATTGAAAATCGATCGAGGTCGTTTCCTATCAATCAAAACCGACCTGCTGTACAAACCACCTTTCTCTACTATCTCGCCATCTTTTCCCAAACCACCACCCCAGCACCCACCCTCTCTCATAATCCGTGATTCGACTCCGCCGCTGCCAGCACCAAGGAGAAAGAAAGAAAAGAAACAAAACAAGAAAAGGTAGCATACCACAAGATTTATCCTCGGTCCACTTCCCGTCACGACCCCGAAGGTACAAGCAAGTCCTGGGTTATAATGCGCTTGCTTGTAAGCAATTGCTTCCCACCGTCTCCCTTTTCACATCTAGGAGGGAAGAAAGCCGGCTTGGTACCTCTGCCGCAACCCCCTCCCCCATCGCGTGAATGGCAGCATGGCACAACAGGATAGGTTCTTCTGGGCGAATATAATCCAAGCTTGCCATCGGTCCAATCTGTCGTTCTCATCGTCGAGGACGGCCGGCACTTGGCGTCCGCCAGGGGCTTGTCTTTAAGAACAAATATGCTCCTCCAAATATTTTCGGGAGGTCTGAAATTCTCCACAGCTGGCCTGTCCTACCCCGCCCCCCCCATGGACAAAATATCCATTATATCATAGCCCAAAAGAAAGGGAGAATAACAAGTTTTTAGAATAAAAATCAACCCCAGTTCAGAGGCATAACGGCAGCAAAGTGCTTCGACGGTGCCGTTCTCCTGGCTGCGAGCAGATATGTTCCAGTGGCCGGCGTCCTTCGACTGGTCGCCGCGAGGATGAATCATCTGTGATCTGCTATCCCTTGCCTAGAATCGGAAGTAGAGGGGGAGATAGCACTCGTCGACACTGCTCGGGCGCGACTTCAAAAGAACCCCTTCGTGACATCGGACCTATATCTCTGTCTGTCCATCGATCATCTGGTACACTACCCATTCTCTCTTTTCGTCTCGATCTCTTTTTTTTTCGACTCCCCCCACCCATACTGACGGATCCCATGGGACAAGAGAAAAGTCATCTTGAGGGTTTCGTCTTCTCGAATAGTGGAGTGGTAGGTTGGGGCTTTTTTTTTTCGTACGTCCTAAAGGGCCAACCACGCTTCTCAAGGCTTGCCATTCTGGTTCGTTCGGCACTCCAAGACGAGTTGAGTTGCCACTTAGCATTCTTCAGATCGCCCTGTACCCAATCCCGGACACCGCCACTGATTTTCACCCCGCTTTGTGATATTCAATATTCCCGTCTCCGTTCATACCCTCTTTTCATCCATCTCAATCCTTTACCACCTATCCACACCCAACAACACCAACTTTCATATATTCATCCTAACAGCCTCGGACACCGCCGCAGATAGCCCCACCCCAACCCTGGCAACTATTTCTTGGCTTTTCACCACCGTGGTACTCTGCCGCACATATTCTCTCTCCTCCGGACCACGCCACCGCACACCCAAAATCCCGTCGAGAACTTTCTCCTATTTCTCGTTTCGCGGACCACCGTCGTGCCAGCCGTTTGAAATAGTCATTCGTAGGGTCGGTTGCCTAGTCTGTAACCGTCAATAAGCCATCCGTATCGGCGTCTTTCTAATCCCCTTGAACAATCGTCGTCGCAACTCGAGGAACCCCAATTAGAAAAAGGAACTGAGGAATAAAGGCCAACACTGGGAAAAAAAATTGCGTGAATTGTTATCCCGATAGAGGTTTTTCTGGTGAGGCTCGCCGCGTAGAGTAAGAGTCTGAAAACAAAGGCACCGTCTCGTCTCCGCTGACCCGACAGCGACAAGTAAAGGACGACAAGGACGAACACGTCTCCGGAGCTGGTCCGTCACCTCCGATACTTTGTCTCACAAGGTGCATCGTAAGCTGGGCACTCTCAGCTGCCACTAGTCATCGTCATCCAAAGCCTGGTGGCCTTATCGGTGACGACACAGGTATGCAATGTCCCTTCCTCACCATGTCGCCCGTCGGCGCAACCCCTCTCCGGTAAACCACTCATCAAATCAATGAGATCTCGGCCATGCACCCAACCACAGCTTGGTGGCCTCAGCAGCACTTGAAGCACAAAAACTGATATGTGGCTCGGAGTAAAGACCGAAATCGACGTTGACCTCCACCGGAAGGGCTCCATAGCCAGGCAGAATAACAAGTCCCGCCCCATACCACCACATACGTACCCATCCCGCTACCGTTGGTAGGGGAAGGAAGGCTTGTCGAGCTCTCATTTGGAGGCTGCTTGCCGCCGTACCAGACGCTTTCCTCCGCCGGTGTCCCATTCCGACCAACTAGAAAACATTATCTACCCTTAATCAACGTCACACGACCGCACAATGTCCACACCATCGCGCTTTTTCGACGAGTGCGTTGACTACGAGGGCCAACCCCCTTTTTCGTCTGGCTTTGTCGGCAGTATGACCACCGCTGCCGCCGACTCGTACACAACTACCTTTTCGTATGGCGACGGGGGCTTTGCCACTTGTGGTCCGTACCAGCAGCAGGTTGGAGAGAGGTTCGAACAAAATCCGTACAGTGAGGAGTATACGTCGTTCGAGGTCGGCGACGAGTACGACTCTACCACAACGGGAAACAACACATCGACAACGCCAAACACGCAGACCTCAACAAGAACTACGTCGACAAGTGGCTCCAACTCGGATTCGCGTTCCTCCAAATCTCGAAGTCATCATCGCCATTCCCAACCTGCGTCACCAACTGAGCCTCCTAGCGATGCATCCTCTTTGAAGCGCAAAACATATGGACGGAAGAGCAAGTCCAAGTCGAGTGAAGTGCAAGAGGAGTCCAAAAGAGATAGATTTCTCGAGAGAAACAGGCTCGCGGCGAGCAAGTGTCGACAGAAGAAGAAGGAATGGGTTTCGGGACTTCAGGATCAAAAGACCGGCCTCGAGAATAAGCACTCCCATTTGCGAATGGAGTATAACGGGCTTCTCGGGGAAGTGAGCGGTCTGAAGGAGGAGTTGATGACTCATGCCAACTGCCACGATCCAAACATCAACCAGTGGCTAGAGAATGAGGCAAGGAAGTTCGTGCAGGAGACAAGTGAAAAGTTGTCTGGTACCCAAGCCAGACCCAGAGCCGGCTCCAGGAAGCATTCGAGTACCAGCTCAGCTGGCTACCAAGGTAGCGGCAGCGGGTACACAAATATCGACCCAATGCTGAGGAGCAACGACAGTCCCTCCGGGGGCGCGGGTCTAAGCAGCGATATGGCTTTCTCACCCACTAGCGAGAGGGACGTCAGCTACGACCGTGCGTCGCCCGTGTTTGGCTCGGGCCAGTAACTTAATGCTGAAATGATTTATGAGAAACGGGCACTTGCAGCCCTCGGAGCAGTCTGCTTGCTGGTCTTGCCCCAGATCGACCCCCACAAAGTAACCGGTTTCACTTGAACTACCCTTGATGACCTTGACGCCTCTTTTTTGTTTTCTTTTGTCTTGTTCGTTCAGCCAGGTATGACGTATTGTTCTTTTCCTTTTCCATCGACGATGAAATGGGGGAGAGGGCTACACACCTCTGGCATAATATTTGGTCTGCGGAAGTAACAAGAGCTGGAGTCTTATGAACCCTTACGCTCCCCCTGGTTCATCGCTACTGGCGCTGGTTGGCTTCGGTGTGATGGAGCCTTGAATCGCGAGCATGTGGAGTTTTGTCTGAAGCTTTTGGGAACATGGACCAGATAAGACAAAGTTTGCATCTGGTGTAGAATTTGCCGTGTTGGAAATTTTGTTCGGTTTTCTGTGAGACGAGCACTGGAATAGAGGTACCTCACGTCTCTAGGGGTTGGCTACCTCTCCTGTTCTTTGCTGCTGATGTGGTGGTTGCTGTATTCTGGAAGGTTTCCGTTGGACAACAAGATACACAAAGACACTAGGCCGCGCTCGTAAGGGTCTATAGGGGGACTTCTAGGGGTCCAGGAGTGTCCAGGAGTGTCCAGGAGTGTCCAGGAGGGGCCGGGAGGCAAACATTTGTGGTAGTATGGCATAGGTAACATAAAAGTGTATGAGACGGAGGGGTGAGACCCGGGAGTGGGCGACTGCGAGCTTTGGGAAAACGTTTGAGAAGGCCCTCGAAGAGAAGACCTTTAAACAATAACATCAACCCCACTATAAGGACCAAGAAAATTTTCCTGCGTGAGGCTATCTCATGGGTGGAATCGGACCCTGTATGTGCTTTTGGTGCTTGAGACAGAGAAGGGGTCTTCGTTTCTAGGCAGAGAGCGCCTTTTTTTCTCGCGCCAAGACGAAGTGGTGTGTAGGAGAGTACAGCTGTTCAGTTGTGTACGGGACCAAGAGTTGAAAGGAGAAACGTGCCACGCGAACAAATGAAGCTTTTTCCTCAGTAATTCAGTTGCGCATCCCTGCCGAATGTTCTTTTCCGCGGAACCGTACAATAGCGAGCTAGGACAAGGAGGGACAAGAATGATATTTTTTGGAGAAAGTCTAGGTGGTGAGCCATTCCTGTCATTGCCAAACGATTTGCTTGCAGTGGTGGAAGGGTCGTGATGGTGAGGTGGTGAAGCAGAAGGGTCTGGACCACGAGGTGCAAGTAGGCGGTAGGGATCTAGACCACAGTGGGTGGTACTTTGGGGCTTTAGGGTGGCCGCGGCACTGGGTGCTGGGAAACGGGAATCAATGGGGGCGCCCCTCGTGACAGCGTCAAGGGAGTGGAGATAGAACTGGGGAGAGAGAGAAGGAAATGAAACACGGTTGAATTTCTTCCACTAGGAGGGCGGAGGAGTCGTGGCGGTTTAGCTTCCCGTTTTGGTGCTCCCAAAACCGTTGCCGCAGCTCCGTAATGACGCCGGTCAGGGAGACGTTTTGGCAGCGACTATAAGTTGTCTTGGCAGGAATCATGCCGTAATCAACGGGGGGTAGTAGTCGCCTCCCACACACTCCCTAGCATGTTGGTCCGGACGCCGTCCAGAGGGCTAGATAGAAATGGAGAAAGAATAAAACTTCTGGGGGCGTATCTCGAGTGTCATTAATAAAAAAATCATGGGATGGATGTGAATGGAGAGTATCGGCCTTAGCAATGAATGCCGTGACATTTAGGTTGTGGATTCCTGAAAGAAGAGAAAGAAGGACCACCTCATAAGGGAGTCTGTTGCCTGTGGAGAGCAACAGCCCTGCCTTTAAGGGAAGGGGCGAAATAGTAAACCCACAGAAGGAACAAACAGAAGAAAAGGAGGAAGGGTAAAGATTCGAGAAGAAGGAGAGGCGAGTGCAACCCCCAACCGCGAGTCATCCACGCCAGGCATGACAGCGGAGAGAGAGAGAGAGAGAGAGAGAAAAGAGAGAGAGAGAGAGAGAAAAGAGAGAGAGGAGGGGGGGGGGAGGGGAGAGAGAGGAGAGAGACAGAGAGAGTAATCAAAATGTCAATGTCTATGGAGGGGGAGGTAGGTGAATGATACTGTCTATATACAAAGCTGAGGGAGGAAGTATGTAAGTATTTGGTACTCGAGATGGCATAGATATGATAGCACATGTGCAAGCACTTTTATTTTTTTTCTTCAGTAGTAAGGCAGGCAAAAATATCAAGATCTATGAATGGGTCTTGGCATGATACTTGCTGCCTTTCCCTCTCTCCCAGTCATACGGGCGAAGCAGCATTTGCCGCGCCTCATCCAGCGTTTCGACCTTCTTGTATTGTGTTTTGTGTGGGTGGGTGAGCGCTTTACTCGGGGGAGGGGGGGTTTGGCTCTTTCATAGTGGTCTGGGTTGCGAGGTCCCAATTGTGAGGGAGGAGCACGTCCCGCCGCCGCAGCAGATGGAGTTTGGGCAAGAGCAGCGCGGGCTCATCAACATCCGGTCATTGGGACGTCACTTGGGCCGCCGCCCGCCTCCCCGTAATCATTTTTGTAGGAGGGCCCAACTTTTTTCACTACTGCCTACATACTGTACATGGGTGTGGCATATCAGCAGAGTCAGCTCCATCTTCTCATTTGGGCTTTCAACCCCTATTTTCTGCCCTTCTAGCTGCTGTAAAAAGGGGAATCATCGACTCTTCGGCCCAGCTTTTTCAAGTTGTTATTTTCTGCCACTGCAAGGGTCTAGGGCATGTACCAACAGACAGCTTACACCCAGACTTCGGCCATGACGACGCAAGAACTTGAGTGAGACTTGGGTGGGGGAGCATGCTCAGTCTCCCTCCTCGATACAAAATCTCACCACCACCACCACCACCACCGCATTTGCACACGGAACTTCGCCATTCTCTGCCCGCCCGCATTCCCACCGTTCTAGCAATATCTCCTTGTCGCCGGAAACGTGTGCCCCCGCCCAAGACGTGGACGACAATACCGGACACTTTTTTAGACCTTTAGATATTATACGTGGTCCCTTAATAATAAATTGCCACCCCATCTATTAATGCTGTTGGCGAAGTAATCATTAGCAGGTATTACAGGGATTTATATCTCTTGGCGTGACCGGGGACATTTGTAGACGTGTCTCGCTTAATTTGTCTGCTGCTTTGCCATCATCACCCGCAATAGGACAGTTCCAGCTCCAGCAACTCCGCCCGCGATACGGTTGTGAAGAATACAAGAACCAATGAAAACCCCCAAATACTCCTGCATCCCGGGGCGCAAGGCCAAGCTTTTCCATGCGGTGAAAAAAAGAAAAAGAAAACACCGTTCGGAGTAAAAGCAACGAAAATAGCGAATCGTCATCGGTAGAAGTATAAATTTTACACGACTTGCTATGGCCCCATGGTATACACCCACTATTTAATGGCAACTAAGGAAGTTCTAGACTTGCCGAACGCATCCCAAGCCCAACGGAGATGGATGAGAAGCTGCAAAGCAAAGCACTGGCCAACCTTGGACCCTGGGTTTCATCACTCTGGTAAATATTGCTTAAGATTTGGGACCCTGGAAATCTCCCGAGGCTCTCCGGGGGGGGGGGGGGTGGAGCGGGGGCGAGACGTATAGTGCTAGTGCTCGGTGCGATCTTGTGACCTTGCACGATATGTGTTTCCCCGTGGTTTGACGGCGAGTATGATTGGGCGTTATGGATCAGAGACGGGAAATGGAGGGATGGAGAACTTGGGAGTTGGGGGAATGGGGTCGAATCGATCGAGCAAGTGGCATGCCTGTCTGTCTATAAACATGTCCGCCCGTCTCGAGCATCTGTTACGGGTTGATGAGACAGGGCAGTACATACACCAACTGACCAAGCCCAACCAAGGGCGGGATACCTGTTCTTCAGCCAGCTCTAGAGTGACTGATATGCACGCCTTGTGGTTCAAGGCGAGAGCAAGTATTGGACGGTGTTGTACATACATACCTAGGATGTGTCCTCTCGCACATTGACAGACATGTCATCCGTATTCATCTCGTCTCTGTTACGCTCCTGCCACTACTGAGCGATCGATCCTTACCGCCCATTGTCGCGCATCGGGCAGGAGAGGGAGGGACTGGGACTCTGCATCGTCTGGCCCTTTGGACAAACACACTCGATATCGTATCGAACGGACACTGACTGACACTTGAACATGATGAATCTATACCTGTGGATTTCATAGCTCTCATAGGTAGGAAATCTATTTATAGATAGGGCAGTTTTGATATCCAGTCTTGGGAGGACAACACTGGCCGCCGAGCTATCCCAGCTCTCTAATATTCTGAGGAGAAGAGCAGAAAGACGATTTTACGGGCATGGCGCACCACCAAAATTAATCCACGGCAATCGGCCCCTCCATTTTTTTCTTCTCGTGTTGTTCTCGGTTTCGTTCTAAGCAGAGCATGATTCGGTATTTTTTGTCATTCCTTTCATTACTCTTCCCTCCTGGTCTCGCCTCCTGGTCTCTTTGCTTCGTCATATCGATCCCGAAGCCCTATTGGAAAAAAAATACGATTTTAGAAGGCGGATTTTTCTCTGAGCGACCGAGAGAAATGAATGAATGTCGCGAAATGTTACAGCGTTTTCGTTCCACCCTGTTCCCCCCCCCCCCCCCCCTTTTCCAGCGGTGCATGCTCATCGCCGGACCGCAAGGCCTCCTCCCCGAGGCCCTTGTGGTTCTGGGCCGCGATGTGGAGAGTTTAATCCTTACCCTTGCCGCAACAGACAGATGGAGCCGCACGATGAATTTTTCTTTTCTTCTTGGTTTTCTTTTGGCTCTTTCCTTGCGCCTCCATGCGTTCCCCGCCCTGCCACTGGGCTCCCCTTCGTCGTCCCGTGGGACCATGGATGACGGATGCTATCACACGGCGGCATGCCTCCTTGGAGTTCCTGGTCTCTCTCTGTCTCTCTCTTCTCTCTCCCTCTCTTCGATAGCTTTCCAAAACCCTTGAGGATATGAACAAAACATCTCTTCTCTAATTTTGTTGGTTAGTGTAGGTAGATTTGAAACAAGATATTGGTACATACAATATGAGTTTGAGTTTTCCCGACAGATAAATTAGACCGAGGTCTCAGGTATGTGCCTGTCGCCGCCGCCAGATGCAACGGCCATTTTCCCTAATGCACCACGTACGCCTTTTTCTTTCCTGTCTTCTTTTTCTCTCGTCGTAAGAGTGGCTCAGCATCCCGGCCTTTCTTTTTGGCTCATGTGAAGGGACTCTGTTATGTTGCGATTTGAGATATGTTTGCGTCCCCTTCTCCTCTAGCGAACAACATTTCCTCGCAGGGGTTTGGGGGGGGGGGGGATTTCGGTACTTTATTGGTGAACTTCAACAACAAAGACTGATGGTCTTTGTCGTCGTCGCTTTGAGGTCTGTCGAACCACAACTTCGGGCGGTCAGACATACAAACAAATAGACAAACAAACAAACAAACAAACAAACAAATAGAAGATGGCGAAATATGCTCTACTAAGGTCTTTGACGAAGGGTTCTTTCCGAGGCTCTCGTGCGCTTTTCTGCGCATTACTCGGCGGCATTGGGATGCGGAAGTGTCCAGGCCAGCGTGCTTGACACTGCCCGGGCCTACTGTAGGTTGTTGGGGCTCGCTGGGTGTCGCAAGGGTGCTGTTGTCCGTAATGTACATGCTGGATTGGCGGAAGCCCCAATTGCGCAGGGCTCTTCTCACTCTCTTCTCCCTCCCGCCCGCGCGCCCGCGAACGGATTTTGCTTCCAACTCGGCGCGAAAAGGCCTTGTCGACGACGGAGACGATTGTGATGATGTACGCCTGATGTTCGATGATTCTATGCTCCTACTCTACCTATTCTTGCCCTTCTCCTTTTCTTTTGTCCTCGCTGGCTTTTTCGGAGAAGACAAAATATTCCCATGGGTCACATGGGGGGACAATGATGTTATACGATCAGGTAGGGCAGAAACGACATCTCCGCCGGACGACTTGTGGCCGACTGGCACTCCTACACACCCACTCACGTCCCGGAGATGGAAATGGTACATACATATGTAGGTTAGGTTCGTAGGGGGGGGGAGGGTCTAGACCACGCCATGCATTATCTACCGTCAACCGTGACTGTTCAACTTTCCTCCTCTTCGCTCTCTTGCCTTGCTCTACGGAGGGAGGGCCTGGACTCTTACGGGCTCGTTCTATCGATGGACGTGGCGGTTGCTGTTCTTTCCTTACCTAACCAGTTAGAGTGAGTGCTGAGGGGTATGTAGGGGGGCATCCATACGGCGTGCCGTTTGTGCTGTCTCGGTTGTCTCCCTGGCGCCTAGGAAGTCTCGACGGCGGCGAAAACGGACCAGCTCTCCCAGTTCAGTTCCGCTCGTTGCCCCCCTCCTCTTCACCCAACATCAATTCCGCTCCGCGGTCTAAAATGCCCGCTTGCCCATCCCAGCCCACCCTCCTAAATCTATATACACACCTATATTCCTTGCATTCATCTTCCATCTCCGTCTCTCCTCTCCGTCTCTCCTCCTCCCTCCCCATCTTCTCTCGCCATGGCCCACCGTCCGCGGACGGGATGCCCACACCGGCATACACATACCTCACTGTTTCTATACATACAAACGGACAGGCTGACGGACAGGAGCCGTGGGAGTGAAAACTCTGGCCTGTTGTGTCCTCTTGTCTTTTGGCAAGCCCAGGACTTTTTTTTTTTCAACATCAAACGCACCATTACGTTCTGGCCCGTCGCCGGCCTCCTGGCATGAGGTGACGTACACTATACCGCACACCCATCACGTAAAAATTTCCCCGTTAGTGGACCGTCCAGAAGCACGCGGAGCCAGTCAAAAGTCGCGTTAGCCCCTTCATTGCTTGCTTCTGCCCAGTATTGACGATGAGGGAGTGTGGAAACGTTAAATTTGTTCTTGCAGCTCGAGCGGAGGGTCCACCGTACCACGCGAGACCGCCCTTGCGCACGCTTTGTGTTACGGATCGTCGGCACCGTAAGGATCGAGGGAGGGTTTTGCTCTTTGTCGTCCCCGTCCGTCCCCTCCCTCAGCGTCCCTCTATTTCGGACGCGTCCGTCTTGTCCACCACCCCGCCCTGGCTGGCACTCGCAGTGTTGAGGAGAGAGGACCGTACCGTTCCGTAAAGTGTCACACCACACCAGCACCGTACCCTAGCTCTTGAGCCCACGCTACGAGCCGTGATGGAGGGGTGGTATACGTTGGTATTTTAAGAAAAACACTGAAATGGACTGACCCCACTGGCTCGAGAAAGACTCAACCAACTCGAGGTAGGCAAGGGGTAATGGAGGGGGGCTGAGGGTGAGCGGGAAAGGATTGGGCGTGATCGTCCCGTGACCCTTACTTCCATGCCATAGATTCTGATGGCACGTTGTTCGTGTGCAAACGACCGGCTACCTGGACAGTTGGGGATCAGGTGATTTTTCGTGATGCTACTCCCTTGCGGCGGCGGCGGTGGTGATGAGCCTGTGACGTCTTGGGTGGGACAAAAAAAAACTTTCTCCCCAGCTTCCACACCAAAAAAATGCGCCCACACGCGCAAATTTCGTCTCCATCTTGCCTTTTATTATATCATCATATGGTGTTTCCTCCTGCCAACTGAAGAGGAGATAGGTTTTTTTTTTTTGGTTCGCGGTGGCTTTCTGCATGATTTCGAGGCAAATCAGACAGGATATGCGTGTCAATGTACGTACGTACGCTGGGTGGAAACAACGCCTCTGGTACCAGGTAACGATTGAAATCCCGCAATTTGTCCAAGCAAGAAAATCCCACGATGGGGGCCCATTGGATTCTCCCACCGAGGAAACCGCCTACTGCTTCCGTGGTGGTCATCGGGTAATGCTGTCTTCTCCTTTCGCTTTCTTTGTTTTCCCTTATTTTCTCTTTCCCTCGGGTCCTGCGAACGCACATAGAGGACCAGGGAGGTGGTCATTGGTCATCCGGTCGTCATCCTGCAGCAATGCAGTAGCTGGGGAGTTGAATAGTAATCAGGCTACCTACCTAGGTAGCCTGTAGCCCAGTGTCTCCGATCCACACCGCCCAATCAGCTAAGAAAGAATTTACCACAGGGGCTTGTGGATCGAGATCTGCGCATAGCACGTTACACGGCACAGGGTTTTGCTGAGGAGGATATGGGCTAAATCAAAGCAGCACTCTGGAGAGTGTGGTTTAGGAAGCCACCTCACCTCGCACACGATTTAGATAAGAACTGCAGGGAAAACTCCCCCCCTCGATCTTCCCCAATGAGCGAGCAGAGTTTAAAATAGCCCTGAAGAGGTCAGATTTAGATTTACAACTGGCTGTCACCTGATTTGCATGAGGAATAGAAGTCTAGAGTGTAAATCGAGCAAGTTTCTTTTTACAATCTAACGTACCTGGCCTTCCCTTGTGGCGGAATCTACAGGAATATACTACTCGGGGCCGCGCACCGACGCACGGCTCGCCACCAGCCTTGCTACTATAACGCCACCATAACAGTAACCCTTTTGGGTTGTACAATAAACCTTTCCGTACTTCCGCCAAGTTATTACACATTCTCCTTTGCAACCCGGCCATCCACGGCGCAGATGCCCTTCTCTTCCCTCACTTCCTGCCTGAGGCTGGCTTCAGGCGACCGGTTTTCAATCTAGGCTCTACTTAGTGGTATATGTGAGGTTCTGAGTAGCGAGAATATACTCTGCTAGCTTGCACATGGTACGTAGGGGGGCATCCAGATTATGCTGCGTGCGAACACTTCATCGTCATCCCTTCCGCTGTGCATCCAGACATCCACGTATCAACCAACGCACGGCTAACCGCCAGCTGCTTCCCCAGTGTTCAAGAAACACTACGTCCCCATGACCGCAAAGCTCACACATAGAATAAATTACAGAAGGAGCATGTACCTCTCTCTGTACTCCTTCCGCTATGCTAAGTAAACATTTTTCCTTTTCCATACAGACGTCAGATGATACCCTCCAGACCTACGACTGTACTAATAAGACGAGCTCCTCCGTACCGTATTTCCGTCACATAATGATGGATATCCATTATTAGATATTGCCCGCGATCTCTGAGATCCCGTATGTTAAAATACCATCTCATGCCACCTCTTGGCCCAAATGGTGGACGGCACATCTGGAGTTTATACATGAAAATTTGACACCACCAGCACTCCTCCTCTGCTGCTAACACAGGCAGTCATACGGCATCATGAGGGCAACCCTCCGAAATAAGAGGCAGAAGGGTAAAAACAAGCTCTTACAGACTCCTTCTCGTTTAAAATTTGTGTCTTGACCCGGCAGTATAACAATTCACAAAATGGGATAATTCAGGATGCATAAGTGTGGTACTCGACGTATAAATGGGAACCTAGGCCACCTTGAGCTCCCGGCAGCACCTCTTAAGCGAACAGAAAAGAGCATCTCCACGCTTTTCAACCAGGCCAGTGCAGGTGACCTCTTCGTCAGAGAATGGATGTTGAAAGATGCTTCCTAGATTTATAGACCAGCAGTGAGACAGATAAAATGTAGAATATCCCCGTTTTTCTACCACCCCTAGTCAAAATCTTAGGTGGGGCTTGGGGGTTTGGCTCTATGAGACAGGGAGTATAAACCCAAGGCTCCTCTAGTAATATATTATAAAGTACACGCAGCTTAGATACTTAATACTCCTCACGGCCTGTCCACTCATACAGACGTGGCCCGCACGGCTTACCACAAGCCATTGTCGTTCTCATCAGTACCTTGCCATAGCCGCAAATTTAATACCGTGTACACTTGAAAAAACAGCTTTTGCTTGTTATCGAACATCCTTCGTCCAACACGCGACCGTTTTCCCAGGCGCCAGTCCGAGCGGCGCACATTCATGGGGGGAAGGAATGCTACGCAATAGCCACCAGAAAGTTTAAAAAGCGTTGTATTATTGAGCCAGTCCGAACGTGTAACGCGACCAGCAGTGACCTGCCGAAGATGTTCTCGCACCTCCTTGCCGACGCATAAACTAGATAACCATCAAGCCCCGCTGGCAAGCCTTCCGTCGGAGAAGACGTGTAGTGCTGCCATTGGCGGCGAGCACGATGGACCTTTTTTGTAATAAATGACTGTCCCCTCTTCGAGACGGAAAATACGACACTACCTTCATCACTGCACGTTTTACGTCCCGGGGGGGGGGGGGGTGGGATATGAACTACGTACATTACTATTACTATTAATACATTCGAGTTATAATATGCAGTCCTGCGCATAGACTTGCAGACACACGCGCGTGGCGTGCTTATTTACCTTTGGCCTTTGGGGGGGGGGGGGGGGGGGGGGGGGGTGCAGGGTTATAAATAAGAGAAGGCCACCGCCCAGGACCGGGTTTGTGGTTCCACCCCCCCCCCGGGAAAAGAA